>WBNH01002704.1:814410-918995 GCA_013401255.1 Urocolius indicus | reverse complement strand
TTTTTTTTTTTTTTTTTTTTTAGTTTTCGTTGCTCTCATGTACAGTGGACTTGAGTGGAGACCTTAGCACTATTCTGTTGTTAGAAAACTCCTTTGTCTACTTCAAACTTGGTAATTTTCTGTAGGTATAAATAAAAGGAACCAATGCTTCAGATTTAGGAAGGAGTGAAATGTTTCACTGTTTCTTTAGTTTACCAAAGACTGTTTAGGATTACTGATACATCCTCAAAAAACGTAATAAAAATAAAACAAATAAAACATTTACTCCTCTTGAATATTTGCTCAAGACATCTTACAACAGAGCTGTGCACTCACTGTTGTATCAGATAGAGAAGAAGAGTGAAAGGATGGCATGAATGCAAAGGAGAGTTTGAGCTAGAATTTCTGTTTAAGAAAACAGCCATGAACCCTGAATTGTCACTGCAATTTCCATGCTCTTGTGTGGTATTAACAATTTTGTAGTCATGTTCTTGGGAAGGGGAATGATACTTTTTTCTTAAAAGTTTGAGAAGAAATTTTAACTTTATCAGTAGCACTTTATCAGTAATTGTACTGTACTGAAATGTACAGTCTCTACAAGGCATCTGCAGGGACATGCCTGCTTTTTGAGAGGTCTTTCCAAATTCAGCTTTACATATATTATGAGTAAACTGCAGCCTTTTATTTAAGGCTTCAACATTTAATCATCTATTGGACTCACAGGCAATGTGGGTACTAGTTTGATGCTCACATTTAGAGTCTCACATGTGAGACTTTAAACATTTAAATGTGGTTCCAGCTTTAGATTTCTTCTCACTCTTAATATCTATCAATTCACTAGCAATTTCAGGTTCAGAAACAGGGTTGGAGTCTCAGCAGCAATACATTTCTTATCAAGGAATTGCAGGTAGTCCAGTTGCTTGATTCCATCCAGCTTTTTCATGGCCTCCTAGATTTACGTCCACCTATGGCATTAAATACCTCAGACATTTGGGTCAATGTTCACTTCCTTGCTTGTATGTGCAACATGGAGTAAAGAAAAGTTTGCTGGCAGTGAACCAAGTTTGACAATAGTTCTCTACACTGATAGGAATAAGAATGATAAGATGAAACACTGAAGGAGAGTGGAGTGACACCTGGAATATGATATGATTTCCCTGCATCTTTAGCTTAGCTCAGCACAGCTGAACCCATCAGGAGTATTTTGATCTCTTAAACTGTCACACCATGATGACCACTCCTCATAAAGGCTTTCTAGACAACACACTGGCAGATTTTCAGGTGTTTCAGAGGCTAGATTTGAAAAGAATCTCCTTATGCAATGGTGTTAAGACTTTTCTCTTTCAAACCCATTCTACTGTGTCTTAACTCAAGTTACCCACACTTTCCCAGTTTCCCATGGCTTTCTCCTCTATGCTTGATTTCTGACCTCTACTAATATGGAGTAGAATATGGCATGGACAAAACAAGCTTGTGAGGGTACTGTAAGCAGCCTAAACTGCAGTATTAGCTCAATCAAGTAGCCTGCATTTTGAGATGCAACTTAAAAGGTTTTCTTCTATCCTTAGAGCTATAATTTTTTCTGCATCCCACTAAACTTATTGATGAGTTTCAGAACTCTCACTGTGGTGACATTGTTTTGTCTACCTCGTTGCTATAAAGTGTCCCAGATTCTCTGATTAATGGGAAGCTATTAAAATATCACCTTGGTCCATTCTTAATTGGTCTCAATGCGTGAAATGTTTTAAGTGCATGAACTCCTTTTTCTGATGATTCTTTTTTTTTTGGTACTTGCTTTACCATAGGTACATTTTTTTTTCCCATTTTGTGAACATTTTTCTCAAGCATTAGAATGATATCTTTTCATGTTGGAAGAAACTGAGAATTTTGCTGTTTGGTACAGAGGAACCAAAGTTTCATATTTACCTAGAAACTTTATAAAATTAGACGTATTTTGCAAAAGGTACAGTCTGTTTTCTATCACCTTAATTATATCCTTATATTGCAAGGCTTTCTATCTGAATTTTTCTTTCTTTTGAGCTCCTTAGGCAAGTGTATCTGTTTTTCCTACATCTTTGTATTTTCTAGTCCTGGATCATAGGTGCTTTTTAATATTCACTTTGACACCTATCTGCTTCATTCAATCTGTCTGTATTGCTAAAACATGGAGGGTGCATAGACAGGTGAGATTGTGCTATCTCCATCCTTGAAGCCATTCAAACCCTGACTGGACACAGTCCTGAACAGTCTGAACTTCATGAAGGTAGAGTAGATCATTTCCATAGGTCCCTGTCAGCTTCAACCACTCTCATACTGTGAAAATATAGACAACAATTTCCTTTCCCTCCTGGAAAGACTTGCCGTTCCTTCTCTCTCCTAGAATTCAGTTCAATGCTCACTGGAATTGTGCTAAAGTGTGTTCTCTCAATTTCATTTGGTCTTTGATAGTCTATTTATTTCCCTGTTCTAGCTGTGTAAGAAATGCTATGTACAAATTTAGACAACATGGTTTCTTTAGTACTTTCTGTAAAAAGGTTTGTTGTCCCATGAAAACTGAGCAGTTAGCCAATATTCAGGGCTTTGCAACCCTTTTAGGCTGGAGCTTTTGTTCTCTCAATAAAGAGAACATGATTTAATGAGACAGAAATTTCTTTAACACTTTTATTCTTTATTCTATTTACAATGAATACCAAGTCCTATTTGCTTGGAAAGGAAGAGGTATATAGATACTATTTTGTTGCTCGAAATCTCCAAGTCTTTCTCTTTTAGTACCTTGATAGGGCCACACTTGTTTTATTACTGTTTCCAGACTTGAATTTCTGATCTCCTCCTGACAAAGCAGGCAGTTTCAAACAAAAAGTGCCCAACTCTGTGCTCTCATCAATTTGTGGAGACAACTCCACCCATGTTATTCAGCCTCTGCTGAGACATTGCCCACATCTGGAGCTCTGGCTTTGAGAGTGCCAGTTGTCTTATTTTGAGTAGGAGCTCAACAGGATCTTCCATTTGGCCAAAATGAAGAACAATTCACATATTCATGGCTTATGAACATATTTGTTGGCAGTTCTCCAGCACATCTTCATGATTAACGTACAAAAGATGTAGACTGACAGATATAAAGCTGAAATACAATTTAGCTCTGAGATGTTCATAGCACTTTATTTTCTAATGCAAAAGTTAAACACCCCTCCATAGCTAGTGATAAAAAAATATATTGCACAAAAGATAGCTAGGGCCTAATTTCATTAGGATTTTATTGTGTGAATAAAAAAATTGCACACACATTTCCCAGAAGAAAAGAGAAAAAATGTGATAATTAAATATTATAGTTTGGCAATCAAGATTCTTAAAATAATGATGAGTGTCAACAGTTACAAGTTCTTTTGGACTGACATTGCAGCTTCTATCTCTGTGGAAATAAATGTCATTATAGGCATTGTATTGAATCATGAAAGGAAGAAATGAACTCTGAATAAAGATTGATTTTCTCTCTCTGGAAAATTGCAGAGCTTTCCTTTTCTCTGAAACTGAATTAAACCAGCAAAACCACAATTAGCTCAAAGAAGATTCTGATTTTGGGGAGTAAATCTTGCATTCTACATAACACTGGACTGAAGCCTCACCACAAGGTCTGTAACGCCAGAAAAGAGATCTGGTGAAAAAGAATATACACTTCCAAATGACACTTATAGCTCCTTTCCACCTCATGTAACATACGTTCTCATCTCTATTAAGAACCTTCATTATATTAATAGAAAACATTTATGTAGGCCTTGCTCTCTTAATATCTTTACTTTTATAATAAACCTGAACTATTTTCCAGGGTAGACATGAGATGCATTATTCTTTCCCACATAACTCACTGCATATGTAAAACATCATTCGAGTTTCTTCCTTTCTTCAAGTTGACTTTTCCTGTCTCTCCACATTAGTTTGGGTATTCCAACATTTCTAAATCACTCCATATGTTGATGAATAAACCGTCATTTCCCACTTGTAATGAGATTACTCAGTCTTTTGGAGCAGATTTATTAGCTACAGTTATTTCATGTCTAATCACAGCCTTACTTTCCATAAAGAAAAATGAACAGGCATGGTTTGCATTTGAGTTTGTGGTCCTAAATATTTGGGTTACATCTATGTAGGCTTTATTATTTGGAAGGAAGGAAAAGGGAAACAGAAAATGGCAAAAGGGAAGGGCTTTTTACAAGCTGAGGCTAATAAATATGAAGTGTCTGTCAAAGGACTTTCTGCATATGCTATAGAGTTTTTACACAGGCTGAACACACCTTCCTGTATCTTCATCCAACAGCGATGTCATCTGTTATGAATAAAATGAAGGGTGGGAACAGAAAAATGCAATGGAGGGAATATGTCTCAAACAGTGGAATAAACAGGCCTTGTAGTAACTGTGTGGTGAGTGAGAAACTTTGTGTGAGGTAAAAATCACATTTCTACCAGATGACATGGGCAGCTGTCCTGGAGAAGAAGGGATATGATGTGGCCTAGCTGTAACTCTTACTCTCCTGAGTATCACTCTAGTCCCAGAAATGTGAAAGAGTTTCGGGAAAATTAAAATTCAGATCAACTTCCTCATTTCCTACCCATCCTCCAGGGTGAAATTCAGAGGGAAGATCCAGTCAGAAATTTCAGCTACAAGGGCAGCTTCAAATGTAGCCTAAGGAATTTTTTTTAAGCATTTGAAGAACTTCTTATCTGGGCAGATTTTGACCTGCAGTTACCATGCACTGAGTCATCTCCTTCTAAGCAATAACTAAATCTTACTGCCTTCTCCTGTTTCATTACCACCTATTCCTTTCAATGTCACCTTTCTCCTTATCTTTCCATCTACTCAGTGTTTTCCTCCAAAATATTATCCTTCTCCCTGATGCTACCACCAGCCTGAGGTCTGCTGGCACTCCAGGGGTCATGTTTGTGATATCAGAACCATTCAGGAGTCTATCTATTTTGCATGTTTAGAGTAAATGCTTTTTTGCACCAAGCTGAAGCTGTCCTTCGAGGGCTGCCTTCTACGTTTATACTAATGTGCAGTCATTCTCCATCACTAACACATAAACAAACAAGAAATCACCTTTTTTTTTCCCCCTCACTTCCACCAGAGTCCCCTTGGGTGTCTTACTGTATGGCTAGTGCAGTTAGGTGTGATGAAAAAACAGAAAAGATAATATTAACAGCATATTTCTTTATGTGGAAGTTGACTTTCCATTGTTTCCTTTATCTTCATGAATTTGTTAGTGCAGGTTTTGAGCGTTAGTACTAAGTCATGATTTAGTTCAGAGTCTCTTACTGGTTGTGAAGAAGTACTATATTTGAATATAGGCAAATGAATTGTAAATATTTTTAAACCATGGAAACCATGGTCTCGTGATGACTTCACTCCTACAGATCAGTCTAGTGTTCTTATTTTTCAACAGAGGGATATATTAACCAAAACATCCAGATAATGCTGTCGGGATTTGTAGGGCTCACTGGCTGAGACTTCTCTCACACTGTTGCCAAGTTATATGAGTAAGTATAGTGCTACACTGATAAAATAGGATACAATTATAGTGCCTGGTATATTTGATGCAATCACTTTGTTTCAATACATGTGCATATTTGAGATTAGAACTAGGAACTGAAATGGGAAAAATGGACAGTTCTGGACATTCTACCATATCCAAACAAATAGCACATTTCTGTTTTCCCCAGATTATCATAGGAGGAGAATGTTTGGAAGAGAGATGCTTTTATGCATTTTAGGAATCAGAGAAGACTTAACCCTGCTCTAATGTAGGTACTTGCAGCACTACTCTGCCCTAGGTTCAAATCTGCAGGGGACCTCTGGCATTTTACAGTCTCTACCCAGACCTGCACAAAGATGCAGAACATGGTGTAAGCATTCCACTTCTGGACTATGAAATACTTATAAGTTAAGTGCTTAATGATGCTTTTTGTCAAAGCAGTATGTACAAGTATCACAGAATTACAGGGTGAATCGCAGAATCACAGAATCTTAAGGATTGGAAGGGACCTTGAGAGATTATCTAGTCCAACCCCTCTGCTAAAGCAGGTTCACCTAGATCAGGTCACATAGGAACATGTCCAGTCAAGTCTGAAAACCTCCAGAGGAGACTCCACACCTTCCCCTTGGGCAGCCTGGGCCAGTACCTTGTGTTGTAGATTTTCCTGTGGTCACCTAGCAAAAGTTACAGGTTAAGCATACAGTAGTAACAGTGGATGCATTGAAATTGCATCTAATTATGGGGAAAAAATAATTAATTTGTGGTTTTCAAGAACCAGAACCTAAATATTAATTACGCTAAAGCCCTTGATGTGAAAATGAGATTAGCCACGCTCAATCAAAAATATTACTTCCTTGTAGCAAAAAGAACTGGAGGTGATGTGCATTCATTCAGAGTTCTTTCCTTGTTTTTTCTCCTCTGGTAAAATCTTCCTTACTAGAATCTCTAGCATCTTTCTCTTAGTGACTTCTGTTCAACCACATTGTTCTTGTCATTCCTATTTTCTGAGTCCCTCTGAACAAGATTCTCCCCTTCTTATTGTTTCACTTCCTTGCCTTCTATTAATCTGCTGCCCCAGTTGCTATCCTTCAGAATAATTCCATTGTTTTATCCATGTCTTTCTTACGACTCTTTTATTCTTATACTTAGTTATAGCTATTTTTTTCCTTAGTAATATGAAATTATCATATGATACTACTAAGGAAGGAAGGAAGGAAGGAAGGAAGGAAGGAAGGAAGGAAGGAAGGAATCAGAGTTCCACATATCTTCTTGCTTTTAGAGTACCACAGCATCTGAAAATCCCAAACTACAGAAGCCAACTTTGACATGTTACTTTCTTCCAAAAGGCACACTGGGCTCAAATCGTCATTATATAGCATTTGTGGCCAAATTCTTCTGCTTCCAGCATGTAACCTACAGGTAATGTAATTTATATTATTACTTTAACTCACATACTCCAACCATCACCTAGGAAATAAATATAGTATCTCTCAAATCTCACATATCCTTACTTTTTACCTGTAGAAACACGTTCACTTTCAGGGTGCAAATTGTTCCTAACACCTAAAAAGTGAGAAAACTGATGACAATTGTCCTGCAACTGTGACTGAAAAAATTGTTTTTCATGTATGTGGACATGGCAGATGGGATTTCCAGAGATTTCTGAAAACAAAATTTGAGGTTTGAATGATAGATGGTTTTTGCAATAACTCAAAGAACATAAGTGGCATGAGTGGCATGTATGCTTTTTTTGATGAAACTGGAATATCAGTAGCTGTAGCATAGATCTTTGGTTTTAATTTGGGAAAAAAAGGGTTATCTTCTTCTGATAAGCAACCATAGCATGTGGAGAGCACTGAAGAGAGAAATTTGAAGAGATATAGATAGCGTTAGGGACAGTTTACTAAGGGATCAAGGCTATAAATCCATGAGATGGTGGCTCCTACTGAAAAAAACAGTATGGGAAGTTCCTGCCCCTTGTGTATTGCCTTTGGTTGTTAATTTCTTTCCTGTGCTATCTCCTCAGTTACATAGTTAAAACCAATCATAGTGTTAAGCTGTCAAATACCTCAATGAAACTACTTCTCTTTTTTCAGTAAAGAGAAAACATTTTTGTCCTTCATTCTGACTGCATCAGTGGTCTTTAGGGTGCAGAGATGCAAATGTATGGGACATTCACACTGGTTTTCCTCTGATGGCCAGTGACTTATCTGACTATAGATATAAAAAGTCCACTAAGAAACATATGTAAGTTGCTTAGATACCTCAAAATGGGCTTTGCTTGAAATTGTGTCTTAGCTGAAATGACTTCTGAAAATTTGACTTATGTCAAAATTCAGCTGTGACTCAGAAAGAGGTCTTCCAGTATCTCTGGGAAACCCAACCTGGTATGCATGCTCTGAGTAAACCTGAGATATAATGTTGAATCCACAAGAAAGAATAAGTTAGGCCTTGTTTTGTTTTTGATTTTTGGTGAGGTGGGATGGGGGGTGGCAATCATGAAGTGGAAGACTTAGCTTTATTTTCTTCATTTTAATGGGATTCAAGATTACCTGCCTTGATTTCTAGGACATTGCTTAAGTCTTTGCCCAATCAGAAAAAAATTAGTTGAATCTCCTCTTGCTTTTCAGTAAACCCTTTTCAGTAGATTGAGGAAGGTATGAGAGGACTGAAATCCCAGTGAGTTCAAGTACTACTGAGAAGAACATTCATCTTCTCAGAGACATGGGGTCCTTCTTCTGCATCTCTATGTCAGAACTGTAAAGTCAACTCCTGGATGCTAAGTAGAAACCAGTATGTGCTTCATACTTAGGTTACTGTCCTCACTGCCTCCCCTAAAGAACTGGTAGGAGCCACACGACTACTACTTCTGTAGGTCATCATGTTAGGGTGAGTTGGGGAGTTTGGTGATATCTCAGGATGGAATATCAATCTACTATTATTTAAGATGCATATTACAAGCTATAATAAAGGAATGATCAAAATTCTCTATTTCTAATAATTTCTTCTACCTGAAATAAGCAGCTTAAATATTTCAGTTTTATAAGAGGGATTCTTTGGCAAATTTCTTTGTCGGAATTCTTAGTTAACTATTTTTTACAAAAATTTTACTTCTGTGTTTAGTTTTGAAAGACTTAAGAAAACTTTTGGCTTGGCATTTTTTCTCATTGTACTGCTTGCAAAAATAGTTTGAAATACATTTAAAAATGTAATTATTTAAATGTCATTTGATAGTGTAAGCAGTGTGCATAGAAACCTGTGGCTACGTAGTCACACAGCTACACAAGGGGAAATAAAAACCATGGTAACAGTGTTACTCAGAAATAACACAGATTGGAATAATCACTTTAGAATGAAAGGATATTGCAGAAATTATGTAATTTATAGATAGGCTAATATACTATTTGCCAGCAGGCAGCTTGGCCTAAATTTGCACAGATACGTGTTGTTGCTACCTTTATGACTAGCAAAAATCTTTGATAAAAGGCACTGAAAACATAAAAGAAAATGTATGATACTTTATTAGTCACAGGAAGAAGTCATATTTGCTTCACTTAATCCTTATAGAAAAGTTCATTTTTGGGTACTTGGAAATAAATTTCAAAATTGATCTACTGATGGAAGGGCAATGAAACTAGATTAGGCATTTTTTCAAACATTGCCATTTTAAAGCTATATTTGAAGCCTAGACTAGTGATTTTAGAGAACTGTTTTGGTAGAATGTTTTAAGAAAGCAATCAAAATGGTTAGTAAATTTGTTGAGCAAAACTAATGCCCCACTCATTCGATCCATTTAGCAAGACTGGTACTTTTAGCTGAAAGGAGAGGAAATTGTACTTGGTGGTATAGTAAGTTGAAAAATGATATAAAATACAAGAATTAATAAGCAAGGTGCGATTGTCTGCCTGCTTATGAGTCTTTTCCTCATTTATCTTCTTTTTTTTTTTTGCCACTTCCTGTATAATTCCCAATACCATTGTTTGGATACAATTTAATGAGATTTTGAAGAGAGAATAAATATCCCTGACAATGAAATGCAATATTATTTATGTGACAAATGTTTTCCAAGCAGAACTCTGGAAATTTTTTTCATACTGGTATGTGTGAAAGAGACAAGTAGATAAGATTCCTCTTAAACTCCTGGAGAAATGAGGCAAGAAATGTAAGGACTGGGTTTCCATAATGGATTTTTTTAATGTTTTATTAATTATAGATGCTTTTGCCTAATTTGGTATTGCTCACTTAAACATGTAGCATCCACAAGTTATGTGAAGGTAGTTGTTAGTAATAACAACTTTGCATCTTGAAATTTTTTCCTTTGAGTATCTAACAGCTATCCACATTTAATAAAATTGTTGAGTTTGAAGCTGTAAGGCTTAGCACAGTGCAACAGAGGACTTCTGATGACGTTGGAGGACACACTTCACTAGCAGCTTTCCTCATTTCTTTACACCTTTGCAGAGTGCCACGTGGCAAATACTTCATCTTCATCTTTTACCTCATCCTCCTTGCTCTCTTCAACTAGCAATGTCCTTTTTTAGATCAATGATTTAAACAAAATGAGTCCAAATTCAGTCTTGGAAAGAGTAACTTTTGCTAGTTTGAGACCATATGAATAAGAAATATTCAGTTATCTCTTTCTGCCTTTATACCAAGGTGCATTTTTCTTTATTCAGTTTTAATATGTTAGCCTCATCTTTATTTTTAACAGTTTTCCATCAAAAATTTCTTTTCAGAACTTGTAGTTCAGACATCTGGACATAAGCAAACAGTAAATGGGAGGGAGTTCCTGAAAACAACAAAAGACACCTCCCTCTTTGCATTCGATATGAAAAACTCTGCAATCCCAGCTGTCTGATGATAGTGTAGCATCTGAACCACAGTGCTATTTAGCTTTTTTAGTGAAATGCTGTATAAGTAGTGAAAACACTTTGTCTTTGTATAAAACCAAATTTACAAAGAATTTGTGCCTATGCTTCTACCTCTACTGGACTTTTTGCCTTCATGTCTACTGATTGGCTTGAGGTCTGATTACTAATATGTAGGAATCATCTGAAAGTTTAATTTGAAACAACCTTTTTGTCTAAAAATATCGTGTTACTCCTAGTAATTACAGCTGCTCAGATAATCCTCCAATATCTAAGTCATTCAAAACAATGGATACTGTACTCATGCTACTGAGGCACAAAATGTCTTTATACTTCATCAGGAGATATTTGAAATCAATAAACAGTCAGGAAGAACACTCGTAATTAAGGCTGCCAATGTGTCCTCAGTTCACACATTTTTAAAATAAAATACTATGCTGTTTTTCTGTAAAGAAAAAAGGTTGTGTCATTAGATATGAAGCCTGAGATAAATGCAAAGGAAACTGAAGTTGACTCTTCAGTTAACAGTGAATTAGGGGGTTTATACAGTCGTTGTCAGTACTTCTGTCATTTCCCTCCTCTGGCAAACTGGAAAATTGACCTTGGACTTAAAAGAAACATTTTTCCCATGACAGCTTTTGTTTTTTAAATAACTTTCTTTTTCCACAGAAAACTTCCATCTCCTTTTGAGCAGCAAACTCAGTCTTTCAGGTTTGGGTAGTAGCCAAACTACTATTATTGTGACACCTTTCTTGATGAGAAAGAAAATGAACCCCTGATCATTGTACTCACTTGGAACATAGCACAAAACCAAGAACTGTTTAGCTATACTAGCTTCTCTTAATATTCCTTCTTACCTGAAATAAGGGAAAAATGCTGATCTTAAAGAGGTAATATTCATTTGCAGTCTTCTCAGCTTCAAGAAGTAAGGATAAGTCTCAGTTTCCTTCCTGCAATTTTAAATTTCTTCTTTCTTTTCTCCTATAATTGAAAAATGCAATTGTCTCATTTCCCCTAGTGACACAAAACAATGGAAAGTTGTCTATGTATGCACTGGAAAAGGTGAAATGATAAAATTTTGCATTCAGTCACAGGAAACTCATAATTGCTAATCATTATCTAAAATGTTAGGCATAAACGACAAAACAGCACCAGGTCTAAAAATGACAAAATAGGGCAGAACCCTATACCCATGAAGGCACCAACATCTCCTGCTGATATCCACATATACAAAACACCCTCCCTCTGGCAAAGAGGACAATGGAACATCTCCATACTTCTGGCTTCAATTTAATTTTTTTTTTCTTGTTGTACAATTTCCTGACTACAGTTATATTTATACTTCTCATGCATAAATTGCATTATTCTATTAAATATTTGAGCAAGTGTCATAGTACTAGTTGCATTTTATGAGGCTCCATAGTAGCGAAGAGTAAAATTTCCTTTCATAGGCTGTCAACAGCTCCCTATTTTTTAGCTTAACTTTTAGGTTTCCAACTGTCTGTTCTCTAATTAGTTTGAAGGGAGCATGCAGAATGCTAGTACAATTTTAGTCAGTAAACCTGAGTACTGTTCAGTAAACTCTTTTTCTGTGTCTATTTACAAATGATGTTCATGCAGGTTCAATAGGCTCGGCAGCAAATCATTTTCAAAGGAAATTTTTGAAGATAACACATTTGCAATGCTGAAGGTGACAGGCATCATTTTCTGTAAGCTTTTTTCATAGGATTTATGCATGCATATGACATTTCATGAAATCATGATGGTTTGCAGCCTTCCATTTGTCTTTTCACATTCTTTGTACTTCAGTTTTTCAGATCATTCTGAAACAACTGCAAAAAACCCAATGATTACCTAATAAAAAGAATATAAATTGCCTTTTCCTAATTATATCTCTCTCTATATATATATTATGTTTTAATAACACATCTATTTGCATATTTATATAATAGATATTATTATTTATATATATTGTAAATATATATTATATAAAATATATCTATATAAAAATATATATAATACATATATATATAAAAATTAAACTGTATAAATTACTTCTTCCAAATTGCCCAGAATTCGTGAATTAGGATTTAATACTCTATGTACTTGATTTTCGCTTTACAGCATGTGTCAGAGGACCCCAGAGCATTCAGAAGGGTGCCTCAGATCCCTGGCTGTGCCTTGTGCCACAAGTGGCTGTCCACCATCACAGCTATGGGTGCAGCAGCTTCACTTCATCCAGCTTCCACAGCAGCAGCCTTGGTTCAGGTGATCTCAGGCAGGTTTGCATACTCTGCAGGTCAACACATCACCTGCATATGCTATTGTAGGATGCCCTAGCATCAACAGTGGGTATCAACACTGCTCTCAAGAACAGCCCCGAGCCAAGCCCTGGACCAGATTTCTTCATTCACTCTTTCAACAGACAAGAAATCCAATTTTTTGGGAGATCATTGACTCTTACTTTTTTCACTTTCATCATTTTACCAAGAGTTTGAAAGAAACCGAGGGAAAAAATTGTTACTTGATAAATTTTGAATGAAAAATAATTGCCTCTAAAAGTAAGATACATTTTGACAGCTTATATCTTCTGTACCAGCAGTACACATCTGGAGTTTTTATATGCTAAAGACCTGCATGTAAATTAAATTGTTCACTCGGAGCATCTTTTGTAAACACTGATGAGCTGACCATAGTCTAAAAATGAGTCAACAGCTCTTAAGTAAAATAAAGGGAAGACATTCATTCAATGGCATACTTAGCTGCTAGGAAATCATCAGCAAACCCAAAGAAAAATGTTCTAATCAGATTCAAACAGCTTTCCATTGTGTGAACCATGGGGTAGAAAAGAATGAGTTTCACAGAAAAAGGTCTACAAACTACTAAGATAAAAAAATGGACTATTTTGTCTCCTTTCAGTGTTGGTAGAAGAGGAAGTGGAAGGCTTTTGCTGCAGCAAAAAAATTTCAGCTCAGACTGGAGGAAAAATTCCTTTCCAGATGCCAGGAAAGGTCACTTAAGGAGAGGTCACCTCACTGCTGCTGAAGATTACTGCTTGGAGAACTGTAGGTCCTCTGTTGCTGATGGCACTAAATGCCCTAGGCTTGGAGAAAGTGTCTCAGGAGGGATATAGCTACAACTCATACTGTCCTTCAGCTCCACATGGGTACAGATGTCTTTCCACTCCTCCCACTGCAGGTTTTTTCCTAGAACTGTGGTTCTTACCCATAAGCCAAAGACATGCATGGTTAATGACTGATGATGCTTGTTTACTTGGGAAATTACATCAAAAAGACAGATTTAAAGAATATTTTCCTCTTTTGTGTGTGTGTGTGTGTTTTTCATAGTTGAGAGTTCTGGGATATGATTTGATGCCTGGAAAGAAAGGTTTTATGAAGTTGTTACGAACTCGGTAACTTCTTGTCCCTTTCTCATTATTTGCTGTTGGCTATTGCCCTCAAGAAGCAGACTGAGAGCTTGGTCCAGCAGGTTTGTTTAGTAATGAGCAAAACAGTATTGAGTTAAGTGTTGAGACAATATCTTTAGTAATAGGTGGTTAACATTTTAGCTATTTCTTTCACTGGAGAAGAAAATTTCAATTCCGTGTTACTTCACTCTTCTCGGATGTATGTACAAAGTATATCAAGAAATATGAATGTATATCTCAAGATGAATGTACTACTTAATAGTTACAGTTACTAGGTAGACTGATATTTATGATTATCTTATAAGGTTTAACTTTAACCCAGAATAATGCAAGCAATAAGTTAGCTGTAGAATCTTAGAGTTTGCTCATTTCCATGAATCATAGTCAAAATCTCAAACAAGCTGTAAGAATATTCAGAAAATAAGAAGCTGTTCTTAAGCAAAGAGTCAACACCTGTTGGTGGAAATCTTTGTGTGAAAATATATGAGCTAGAGATTTTATTCACCTAAAGGAAGTAAAGAATATTTAAAATGGAATAAGTTATAGTTATCCCTATATTTTGTTGTATATGAGGGCAAAATATTTTAAAATATTCAAACAACTTGTAAATTACATTCCTTTTGGTGTGTGTATTGTATTTAGTTTTACAGACCTTATGTACATATGGAAGTTATTTCAAATGAATGTCTGACATTACCTCCAACAATTTCTCAGCCCTCTCAGAAATTCCAACAAATGTCAGTATGTTTTAACATCACCGATAGTGAACAATTCAAAGGTAGAAATGGTCCATTTTGAAGTACAAGAATTTACTTTAGTTCAGAGATTTTTGTTGTTTTCTAGATGCTGCTTTTGTTGATATCCCTGTACTTTTATGAGTACTAGCCAGTGCAAACTGATGCCATCTTTCAAAAAGATCATACAGATGGAACATAAAAGTCAGTCTTTCAAAGATCACTTAAATATATGTAATTTTAATATTAAGATTTATACCGTAAGTCCTAAAATGATAGAGAAGCCTTATTTTCTTGTTACTATGTAAATATCTGATAAGAAACACTTCTAGTCAAACAATCAAAAGCTTTTAAACCTCAAACTTTCTGTTGTTTCAACTTTTCAGATGGCAGAAATACATTTTCTGGCATATGAAACTATTCTACTTGACAATTTAGAAGTACTCCAAGTACATTAAAAATCTGTAAGTGATATTATTAGCAAAGAAGAGTGCTGCCAAGAAGCCCTTGCACTCTGTCTGGCTAACACACTGAATGTTAATTCACTAGCAGCAGCTGGTATTCTGCCTACTCTGATACTCTACATGTGTATGGTAATGAAACAAAACACAGCAGTAACTAACACAGCAGTATATTACATATGATTTCAAAAAAATCCCTACATGAAGAAGGTCAACCCAATCTCATGCTAAGGAAAGAGAAAGTATTAAATACTGGAGCTAGGAAATGCTATATGGTTTCTAACCGTTAGTGAAGAAATATGCAATATGGACAAAGTCCATATTAATGAAATTAGTGATTAGTGTTCTGCAGAAGTAAGCCAGAAAACTTTATTAAAGGGTATGTGAGTCAATACTTTTCTTTTTTCAGTACGTGAAATAGCTGGTTACTCTTCTTATAATGTTTTCTTCATATGTAATTTCACAGTAGCTTAAATTTTCTTATACAGTTCCCAAAATACATACTTTTGTTCAGGTACGTGGTTGCATTTTAAAAGTGGAGAATCCCCACATTTCCCACTGAGCAAACACAACTGAGTTGATCCTCAAAATTGACTTATTTAGTTACGGTCATATCCAACATCCGCTGAAATTAAGGAAAAAAAAGTAATTCCCTTGTGTGCAGTAAGATGAAGGAGTTTGCAAAGTCCTTCAGGTATCCGCTCAAACAAAAGTTTACCAAAAGAATCTTTAAAATGTTTAAACAGAATTTGGTAAAAAAAATTGATTCTGGATGAAAATGTTTATTTCTAATCATTGAAACTTATTTTGGAAAAAGTGTTTCTAAGTGTTTTCTTACCATAATGGTTGTCGATAAAGAACAAAGGCAAAAAAAATCCTACATCTTTCTTATATCACACCGAATTTTCCTTACAAACTACTTGGCATAAAAAGCCCAATGTTATTTTTTCAGTGTTCTCTCATAAGGCAAAAGAGGTGTTTCTGGAGAAAAATGAAAATATCCTTGAGTAAACACACTATAATAATACTATTCAAAATATTTTCATATCTCAGCCTATTAATTCAGGCAGTTTTCTCACGACCTCTCATATAATCTATTTATACTGTGTCTGTCTGAACAATATGTGACTGAGAATGGTATTTGTTTTACTGCTACATCACACTGAGAAGCGTTCATTGCCCTCTTTTAAATAAGCATTTTGAATTTCCTGGTTCTTGTAGGAAAAAAAGAAAAAAAGTCTTTTTTCAAATAATGTACAAACTGCATGGATTTGGTGGAAAAAACCTCAGTTACTGAATTACTTGCTTCAATGAGTGGCATTATTTGTCAAGTAAAGCAAATAAAAATTTATTAAATAAAGGAAACAAATATTTGAGTAATAAACTTTATGAAAAAACCCCAAACAATGCATTTCTAATAAGCAGATTTGAATTCTAATTTATGAATGCCCATGAGCTTTGTGTTTCCTCTTAGGCCCATCCTAGATAAGTGACACAAGATTTGCAACATACTCTGAGTAATCCTGGAATTACATCAGAGCAGCCCATCTGAAATATTCAGATAAAGCCCTATCTGGCAGTGGTCAGTAAGCAGACAGATTGCTTCCAGTGGCCTCTCTGTGAAACAGAAGTTTTAAAGGAGTTTAGAGCTTAACAATATTATTCTAGCATTTAATCCACTCTGTCATTTAGAAATTTTTAAAAGACACTTTTTAAATTAAGAAAATTTGAATGTAGGATTCGCCTTGTAAACTTACAGATTCCTTTTACTACAAGCTACTGAAGAAATTTCTCAGCATGAGAGAAAGTAGAAAGAAGCATAACCCTGTGGGAGTGTTCAAGTGTACATATTTTTCAAGTCTTCGTGAATAATGGGAAAAGATGTCAGAAAAATATATGTGCGAGAGGAGGAACATTTTAAGTGATTCAGTCTGGCGAGCAATAAGTGTAGCTTGAATTTTAATCTTTCTCCATCTAGTACTCTCTCCCTTTTTCTATCTTTTTTTAAAATTTGCTCTGTTAATGTATTTAATACTTTTATTTACACAATATTATATGAGTGATATATATATATTTATTTTTTTTTTCATGAGAGGTGCTCATTCCCAAGTACCTCTTCTGATTTATAGCATTATGTGCTAGAGGATAAACTTTTCAGATATTCAAGGAATACACATTTTTGCATACCGGAATGTCTTAGATTTAGTAGCATTTAATACAAAATATAACTATTTTCCCTTTTCCATATCCACCCTCCAAAAATGGCTTTCACAAGGAAATATTTGGATTTCAAACAGTCTTTTCAGTGCCAGAAAAAAGTCTGCTGTCTCTACATGACTCTGTAGTCCCCTTGAACTGCAATTTTAAAGTTCCCTGGCTATTTTTTCATGCCTACAAATCACATCATTTTGTGTCCCAGTGTGCCTTCAGTGACTGTTGCATGTGAAGTGGGTTGCTATAAAATTTGTATCCACATTTTTATTGTACTAGTGAAGAGGAAAACCAAGGTCAAATGGAATTGCAAATTGACCATAATTTCTTACCTCAGACTTATGAAAATATAAAAATGTTTTAATTTTTTTAAAAATAAAATTAAACAAACCCTAAGACTTCGCTGAAGCTATATGAAATACTTGCAAATGATCTCTGCATGGGTAAAAAACCCCTAAACTAGTCCAATTTTAATGACTGCTGTAAACCTGGTTATAGTAGGTTGAACATAGCCTTATTTTAAATTTTAATCTGAAATATTTACACTAGACAAACTGAAGAAATCCAACCCTGGAATCCCTGAAGGAAAATAGTAATTTCTGCACACAAATTATTTTTTTCACAGTCTCAGGAAGATCTACTGTTACAGACATTTGAAGTAGATGTTTAATTTAATTCATTTTCTGTGAAATGCAGAACAGTGTTCAGAATTAACATCCAGATTATAGGAATGTTTTCATTGCTGATCTCTGCCTTCAAGACACAATGGAGTTTGGCTCCAGTCTGGTCAGAGCTAATTTTGCTGGGATCTGCTTGCTTTGATTCTTCTGCCCACCCAATCAGTGCACAAAATAGACAAAAGTAACTGAAAAAAAAAAAAACCCAAACCTACTACTCCTAATTTTAGGGTAGTTTTACAGAGCTTTGGCACTGAAAACCAGGAATTCAAGACAATCACTTTTTACACTATTTTAACCAGAAGATGTGTCAACCTTTCTGAATTCAGAGTACTTAGTCCCCTTTGCTTTCAGGGAAGCTATTATTTTTTATTTGTGAACTATTTATTTGGATTCTGAAGTAGGAGAATTATGCAGAGGATGTAGATTTAATTTCATTTCTGATAATAAGGTTGTTAAAGACTGAGTGAAGTTTAAATATACCATCTCACAATTATCTAAAAAGTGATTGTAATGCTGACAAGACGGTGAAATCCGTCACAAGCTCAAGAATATTTTTCATAGAAAGGGAAGCCAAGTGATAAGATGTAATAAAGTAATTGGAGATAATTTGTAATTTTCACATTGCAGATGTTTATGGTGCCTTTGTATTGAACACAAAAGTGGAGGTTTGCTCTTTTTCATATATTTGGGAGACATGGAACACAGAAGAGCAAGAATATTTCATAGAATCATAGAATCATGGAATAGTAAGAGTTGGAAGGGAACTCTCATCTTGCCTAACCCCCTTGTTTGGGCAGGTCTGCCTAGGTCAGGTCACTCAGCTCAAAACCAGAACCGTTTGTTCAAAAAAGGAGCTATTCATACAAAACCCGGTTTTCCTTTCAGTTTGTTAGGGCTAACAATCAGATGACATTTAATCACTTTCAAGGAAAAGGTGATTAGACCGATAGTCAATCCTTCTGAAAATTCTCACTGTCAATAAAGGAAAAGGAGGCAAGAGGCCTACATAGATGAAAAAAGAACTATTGGAACTACTCAAGGAGAAGAAAGAAATCTGTGTGAGATGGAAAAAAGGCCTGGTTGCTTGGGAAGAGTATAAGAACATTTCCAGAGTATGCAGGGACAAAAACAGGAAGTCCAGAACCCTTTCGGAATTAAACCTGGCAGAGGAAGTAAAGGAAAACAAGAAGGGTCTTTTGAAATATATCAACAGCAAAAGCAAGTTTAGTGAGATTGCAAACTTATTGAGGAACAAGGAGGGTGCTTTGGTGACAGAGGATGAAGAGAAGGCAGAGCTACTGAATGTCTTTTTTGCCTCAGTCTTCACCACCAAGGTTGGCCCTCAGGAAGTCCAGTCCCTGGAGGATAGTAGAATAGTCTAGAGAACAGAAGATTTTTCCTTGGTGGATGAGGATGAAGTTAAGGGGAGCTGTTGGGCAAGCTTAATACCCATAAATCTATGGGACCTGATGGGATGCATCCACGAGTGCTGACAGAGCTGGCTAATGTTATTGCTAAGCCACTCTAGATCATTTTTGAACAACCATGGAGGACTGGAGTGGTGCCTGAGGACTGGAGGAAGGCCAATGTCACTGCAGTCTTCAAAAAAGGCAAGAAGGAGAACCAAGAAAACTACAGGCCAGTCAGCTTCACCTCCATCTCTAGAAAAGTGATGGATGCCATCTCAAGACACATGAAGGAAAAGATGGTTATCAGGGGGACTTACCATGGGGAAATCCTGCTTAACCAACCTGATAGCCTTCTAGAAGTGCATAACTGACTGGCTAGATGAGGGGAGAGCAGTTGATATCTTCTACCTTGACTTCAGGAAGGCTTTTGACATTGTCTCCCATTACATCCTCATAGGAAAGCTCAGGCAGCATGGATTGGATGAGTGGATGGTGAGATAGACAGAGAATTGGCTGAATGACAGGGCCTAAAGCATGTTGATCAACAGAGCTGAGCCAAGTTGAAGGCTTGTGGCCAGTGGAGATCCACAGGGATTGTTTCTGGGGTCAGTCTTGTTCAACATCTTCATCAATGACCAGGATGAGGGGACAGAGTGTACCCTCAGCAGGTTCGCTGATGACACCAAACTGGGAGGACTGGTGGATTCACCAGAAGGCTGTGCGCGATCTCAACCAGCTTGAGAGTTGGGCAGAAAGGAATCTCATGAGGTTCAACAAGTGCAGAGTCATGCACCTGGGGAGGAACAACCCCATGCACCAGTACAGGCTGGGGGTCAAACTTCTGGAGAGCAGTTCTGCAGAAAGAGACCTAGGAGTCTGGGTGGACAGTAAATTAAACATGAGCCAGCAATGTGCCCTCATGGCCAAAGCCAATGGCATCCTGGGATGCATCAAGAAGAGTGTGGCCAGCAGGTCGAGGAAGGTTCTCCTCCTCTTCTACTACACCATGGTGAGGCCTCATCTGGAGTCTTGTGTCCAGTTCTGGGCTCCTCAGTTCAAGAGGGATAGATAACTTCTGGATAGAGTTCAGTGCAGGGCCACCAAGATGATCAGGGGACTGGGGCAGCTTCTTTATGAGGAAAGGCTGTGGGAACTAGGGCTGTTCAGCCTGGAGAAGATGAGGCTGAGGGGGGACCTCATAGATACTTAACAAGTATTTGAAAGGTATATGTCAAGGGCATGGGGCAACACTTTTTTTTTCTGTAGTGTCCAGTTACAGGACTAGGGGTAATGGACAAAAGCTGGAACACAAAAAGTTCCAATTAAGCTGATGGAAAAAATTCTTTACTGTTCAGGTGAGGGAGCCTGGCACAGGCTGCCCAGGGAGAGTGTGGAGTCTCCTTCTCTAGAGATTTTCAAAAATGCCTTGGATGTGTTCCTGTGTGACCTGATCTAGGCAGACCTGCTAGAGCAGAGAAGCTGGACTAGATGATCTTTAGAGGTCCCTTCCAACCCCTACCATTTTGTGATTCTGTGATAAATATTTCCACAGAGATAAAAACACAAGATTTTCTAGTACAGCACACAGGACATAAGGATGATTGCTCAATTTTTCTAGATTCTGGTGTAGCTAATATAAAGTATTAGGTACCCCATTCGAAGATTATTTTCAGAAAATCTGTGGATGAATAAGTGAATCATTAGAAGACTGGGAAAATGTATAAAAAGAGAATTGGTTAGAGAATTGGCAGTTGTTTAGAGAAGTCTGAGAAACTAAATTATGACACTTTTCAAGTATGTAAAAAGTTGCTATGAAGAAGACTGTGACGACTTGTCCCACAAGAAGTAGAACAAAGACTAATGAATTTAGTTTGCAGCAGAGGCTGATGTTTGATATTGGGAAAACTTTAGCAATCATCAGTAGAACTGAGTAATGGGATCTAGGTGCTGTGGAGTGGAGCCCTCCTAGATCTGTGTGGGCACACGAAAGAATTAACAGCCACAGGGGGAGAATTTTCATGCTGCACTTTGTCACAAGCTTGTAGTAGAATACCATTATTGAGACAATGTTCTGGAGCTTTTGCTTCAGTGACATAGCATGCAGTTTATACGCTGCAAAGTACTGCTGGGTTATCAGCTCAAAAGCATATCAGCATCAATAAAGCATTAGTCACACTTGTGTCTACAGTTTTTACAGATCTACAAAACATGACACTTGTGTCAAATTTTGTTAGCTTACCTTAGTCAGCATATACCTTTTTTTTTTTCCTGAAAACTAATGAACACTCTGTTATACTTGGCAACCCTGTAAACACTATGTCATATTCGCTATATAACATATAACTGGTTAATTATTAATGTACATTTAAATAAAAGAGATATGGGATTCTAGCTTACAGTCATTCCTATTGAAGAATCTTACGGAGTTAAATAAGAATGAAATAAATGTTCTTTCATAGAAATGTCTCAAAACCCAACAGAACCAAATGAAGAATGAGATTCCTTCAACAGAACTTTTACAGGGAAGAGGATGTAGAACAGAATTCTATAGCAAGAAAACAGTTTTCCATTTATGTTACCTTTGATCGTGTTGGCTGTTTTAAGAATACTATACAAAATCAATTTTGTTTCCTGTTAAATACGATTGGACTTTGTAATACATACAATTCAAATAGATTCCCTACCTGGTGATTTTGAGTCTTTTTCTCATCAAAGCGCTCAATGACTTATAGATATTCAACAGACAAGCAAGACTTACAGAGAAGCAAAAAGATATCTGGATTAAATAATTTAATTTTTCATGTTCTAAATAAAAATAAATTTTGATATAAAGCCATTGCTTACAGTGATACAGAATATCCTTGTTCCCAGTTACTGCCTATAGTGGATACACTGTTCTCCAAAAGCAAAGAGACTGGAAAGAATAAGAAACATGCAGTTTTATGAGCCTTATGTAATCAGGAGTTCATGGGTATTGGAATACCTCTTGCACATCAGAAAAACTAACACAGAAATCCAAAATTTGTTAAGCAGTAGATCTAAACCAAATCCAAGTTTTCAGATTTAGGATTTAAGCATGGGAAGTCTGGGCAAAGAGTGCACTGTAGTATAGCTGTTGCATGTGTCACATCAGTCATGGGAAACACAGAGTTGTCACAATACAGTTTTACTTAGCATCCAGCACAAGGTTTATCTCTCTGCAGTATCAAATCTCCTTTAGAATACAAAATGTCAAATCACAGAGCGTGCATCACTTTTTAACTGGACAAGAAGAAAATACCCACTCTTGTTGAAAAATAGGAATATTCAAAAAGAAAAATTAAGTTTTTTTTTTTCTTTATTTTCAGGACAGGATAAGCAGTTATCAGTCTGATATGGAAACTAATTTAAGCCACAATAAATAAATATTATACAAACTTTCATTAAAAAGCAGTAATTTCACTCTCTTTTTCCTTGATTAAAGAGATCTGACAGTATTTTAAAAAAACTTTAGAACTGAAATACATGTATGTGAATTTTCTACAGACATTTATATTTTATTCTAAACAGAAGTTCATATTATGTTTTCAGTTTTTAAAAATAAAAAATCCTGAGATGTGATCTTATAAGAGATACCAAAAAAATATAATACTCTCAGACAGGATGAACATTCTTGCAAGATTAAGACAACTAATTTTAAAACTTCAAAAAATCTTTTGCTGTGTCCAGCATATTTGGCAGTTACATTTTGTACATTGTGTACCTTATTAGTGCCACCAATTTTGTTCTCCTTTAGTCTGAAACATACTGTAATTAATTATTTGGGAAAGAAACTGTATGAAGAAGCTGTTTGCTTTGGAAAATAGCACCAAATTGACACAAATTCTGAGAGGCTGTGGGGAGATTTGCAGGAAAGGACAGGGAATTTCAGTAGATGGTAGGAGGAGCATAACTGTACTACATTCATATAAAATGGCAATGTAATCATTGGAGAGAAGAATCAGAGCACCGTGAGAAACCAGGCTATCTAAAGAACTGACTGGGTATGAAACAGAGATTTACCCCCAGACTGACATGTTTTGTTGCCACTATAGTTGAATGCTTGAGCTCATCAGACTGATCAGGATGTTAAGCATCTCTGCCCAGCAATGCCACCTCCTGCATGTCCTGGTAATGCTTATAATGAAAGCTATAAGAGATCCAAGTGATTTCATGGGACTTCAAGTTTAACACTTCAAGGCCACAGAACAAAATTAAAATATATTAGTCTTAACCCTAAGTAATCCTAATTTTCTCCTGCAAGTCTAATGTAATCCATAATTCACAGGTTTATTCTGTTGTAATTGAGGGAATGCAAAGTTTTTGGGTTCCAGAAAGGGAAGTGAGATTGTAAAACAGACTCTGTAAACCATATAAATTTCAATCCTGGATGCACACAACAAATACGTTATCATTATTAGATAGGCACTTTAGACTAAATAGCACATATTCTTTAGGCTAAAATGTAACCTAAATCATAATGGTAATTGAATAGGTTAAAAAACGCCCACAATAAAGCCACAGAAGTAAAGCTTTTGTGAGGCCTAACATATTCTACAAAGTCCTCTAAATTAATAGAATTCTCTCTTCAGTCTTAGAATTGGACTTTTTTTTTGTGTGTGTGTGACTTTATTTCATTCCTTCCTTTGCCAAACATTTAGCATTTAAAATTGACACAAAAATAACATTGCGGGCTGTGAAGGGATTACATACTGTTTGAACTTCTCCTTGGATAGATGGATCCTCTATTTCTGCCTAAAAGAGGTAATTCCTCTTGTGGAGCTGATTGAAACACTTTGGACATGACAGAGTGAAGGAATACAGTGCAAGACCTTTAACATGATGAACAACTCTTCTAATCTGTCCAAATCTCAAGATCCAGTTTACAATGGTTTTGGTTTTGTTAAGGAAGAATATTCTCTGAATAGATTTTTGCTTTCAAGACAGGTACGGTGGTGTCAGAGGCAAGTTTTCCATCTTGTTATAAAAAGCTGACACGTTCATTTTGAAACATTCAGTTTACTTTTTACATGTAAGGCAAAATAATTCCATCCTTAAATTTAGTTGGTAGATTCAAACTAGTTCAATATACTGAGATTTTCAAAAGTGATTAGTTGGTGTGGGTGCCTTGCTGTTTTCTGTGTCCATCCTCCAACACATTCTGCTCCTTGAAAATCAGAACTATTACAGATATTTTGGAAAACTGTTAGTCACTTTTCCAAAACTTTACTTAGATTTCTAAGGGTTTGGCTTCCTGGTATATTATGATAGATGATGATGAGTCAATAAATTCATTGGCTAAATTCTGAAATTGAATAAATCACAGAATGCTGCAATTTCAAGAAGATGGTTTGATTTATATCTTCTGGAGGTGTGTTTTAGCATACTCATAAATTCATCTATTACATATCTAAAAACAACCCAAAAACCTCCAACCAAAACCCCCAAATTAAGGCAAATAAATGCAAATCAATAACATTCATAATCAAAGTATAGTTCAGCTTTTATTCAATTGACACACAATGGACACATATGTTGTCCTCTAAACTAAAACATCTTTTCTGAATGGAATATTGCTCCAGGAACATTGTATGGAACAAAGAAGTAAGTGAAAAATCTGTACAGAAGGAAATAAAGCAATGAATAACAGAGAAAAGGGACAGCTTTCATTTTTTTTCTTGATTACCAATAGAGTAAACATTCCACTGCAATTCAACAGTTGAAAGAATTGCTTTTACATTAGAAGTTTGTTCGTGTAAAGTGAAACTGTTTTGTTTAGAAAACCTCACTGTGATTTATCCAGACTGACTATGGAAAATTACTGTTGAGGAATATCTGTGCATTTACTTGGTCAAAGCAATCCTTTGAAGAGCTTATTTGTCAGAATAAAAGTAGAACATGCTTTAATAGTGGCCAAAAGAAAGCCTATAGCTGGTTAATGACAAAATTAAAGACTCTTCAAATGTTTACTGAAATGAAATGGATATTTTGAAGACTGTTCCCTGAACAATACTTGGAAGTATTTAATGGCTGATGACTCTAATTCCAAGTGTCTTCGAAGAGGAAGAAATCTAATTCTATATTGATTGAAAAGACTTTGAAAATACTTTTAAAAGACTAAATACTTCTTTTGTTTGTCGTTAAGCCACGTGTGTGAAAATGAACTTAAAAGCTTTTTACTGTCTTTTTAATGAAATTCCATGTTGCCCTTCTTGAAGAGTCTTGTATTCTACTTTTAAATATTTTCAAATCAGGTAAAATTTCAATGCAGCATATAGTGTTCTCATGATCACTTTCTCCATCCTGAATGCTAGATATCATCTGTGATATTTGGACTCTGCTCTCACAGAAATCAAAGATGACCTGGCTATTCACATGGTTTTCGTAATCTGGGAATAGTCTGTTCAGAGATGCACAGGATGTGTCTCATTTTGAACGCTGGTTCATAACCCCTGACTAACAGAGAACAGGAGTAAAGTTCCAACATTTTCATGAATTACTGTCATCCTTTTCTAGGACATTGTGTAATCCAGCTGGGATGATGCAGCTTGTTCAGAGAATGATCTGAGGGCCATCAAAATGAGAATTAAGGCTTGAATTTTTCATCTGATCCTTGAAAATGGTTGGATGCCAACCCAAGGTGCTGCAAAATACTAAAAAAGGACAAAAACTGATGAAACATCTGCTCACTTGAAGTTTCATCTCCTTTTACCTAAATCAATCCTCCCTCCTCTCTAGTTATCACTCTCTCTTGTGTGGTCCACACTACTTCCCAGGAAAAGTCTCTTCCATGGGAAGTTGTAGTATACTGGTACCCTTGGTAAGGGGAATCTTCCAGCACATTCTTTTCTTCATGTAAGAGATTTTCTAGACAGCAGGAAACTGCTGACACTCACACAGAAGGCAAGTAGGAACAAAATGTAATGCTGTCTGCCACTTAAACACAGCAAATGGGAGCACCTGAGTACTAATACAGAGTTATAACAGTATGTATGATAGCAAATGCTTTTGCATAAGTTTTTATTCACCATTAATTAAATATGAGGAGGTAAAATCACAGTGTAGTTCTAGGAGCTTTGCTTCATGAACATTTTTACTTTCCTCTTATTTATTGCTCCTAGGATGGCTAGGAGCTGAGAGGACTCATGCAAAGTCTAGTTTTACCTATTTGCTGCATTTTTGAGGGAAAGAGTTAACAATCATCTCAAAATTTCCATCTGCACTGCAAAAGTGAGAGGAATAGTTAGTTCAGGCTCCCTCCTCAAGACTGGAAGTTAAGTTCAGAGCGTTTGAAGTCACAGTGAGTAGTAAGGATACATTGAAATGTGGTTAGCTTTTGTAGCTACTGGATAGATCTGGAGACAATGGTTTGATTCAGGAGAGAGTAGAAATGCCAGTGGAAAGTCAGTATTGAGTACAGGATTGGCTTTTCGAAAGAAAAGAAACCAACATGATCATGTTGGATACTTCAGCTGAGGACAATTTGAATGTGTTTCCCAGAGAAATCTGTAGATCCCACAGGCTCCCTTCAGAAGACAGAAGAGATAACTGTGAGGGGTTTACACAGTAAATGCTCTCAAAGAGTGAGAAAATGATCTATACTTACAGTGATGTAAGACACTATTCTTCCAAAGACAGGGCTTTCTCTTTGGAAGTTTGGTTACATTTTTTTCAAACAGTTATAAAAAAAATACTTTCACAGCCACAAAGAAATAATGCTACTGGTAACACATGTCCAAAAAGATCTGTGAAAATGTCAAATTCATCACTATCATTCCTGAGGTCATAGAGCACTGAAGGAAACTTTGATGCTCAGAGTATTCAGAAATTACATTTCTGTCTCTTTAGTTAACTCCTCAGGCTCTGCCTGGGTCAATATTTACCTGGACCAGTGTTTACTAAGCTTGGATCAATATTTACTCGCATTTTCAGTAGAGGAGCTCCATTACTATGGTAAAGACCAGTTTGGAAAAAACTGTGATTGGAAAAAATTATTACACATATGGTAGAAGGGAGAGATAGGCAGTAGCATATTAGAGAATGTGGAGGATGCCGTGCTAGGGAGCTGGTAAAGCCCAGGCATGAGATCTGAAGAGGAAGTGGAGAGGGCTCCTGAGAGGCAGCCAAACAGAGGATCTAGTTGCATTCCTTCCTGATGGGGATTGGCACTTACCTAGCTGGTTCGTGAAGACTTTGAAGCAGATTTGCCTGCTTCTCTTCTTTACCACAACAATGTTAAGCAATCTTTGATCATCAAAGCTCAGATCTACTAGAAGGCAACCCTAGTAAAGCGCCTTTTTCTGTAGTGGAAACTTGGAAAGAGGACGAACAAGAATCTCTAGGCCACCATGTTCCTGCAGGACAGATCCTGTCCTCTTGCTTTGGTTTCATTATAGTAACATTCTGGATTGTAATAAATTTTTTTTTTTTTTTTTTTTTTTTTCCCTGGCTACCTAAAAAAATCACCTTTCTTTCAACCTCCAGGGCAGATTATGTCAGCTCCTCATTCTTCTAAGGAGTCTGTAACCTGTACTGCCAGCTCTAGGCATCTGCTGGATATGCCTCTCTCCCAGTCCAGCCTCGAGCTTCAGAAGCTCTTCATCCAGGGTATGTTTGCTCCTTACAGGGCAGTTGCTCATCTTCCTGCAGACACTTCCCCTGGGCACAAGCAGAGCAGTCAACGGCGGGCAGGCAGGCATGCAGGCTTCCTGTCTTCTCTTCTGCCACTGCCCTTTGAAAGGTGCACAAGAGAAGCTGTGAGCAAAGGAAGCATATGCTATCCATCAAAGTTTAATAAAAAGTTGATTACATAAATGAGATTAACATGTAGTTGCCTGAAACTTTCTGGGAATCAGTATTCAGGGCAACATGTAACACTCTAAATTTGTTAATCTGCAATAATATAATTTTGTAGGAAGCAAGACTGTTCTAATAATGATTTTTTTTATATTGACTAAGTTGTAGTCAAAGTAGGTCAGACTGGGAAGGAGAGCTTAAAGATTCTAGGCCTTGTGTGTGGCCAAGGGCCTAAAAATTACATAATGAATTAATATTGTTGTTGGGTTCTTTGGGTTTTTTTTCCGCTATTTATCTTCTGAGTGACATAGCAGGGGGTAAAGTGAGGTTGAATACTTGTATCAGAAAGCATCCCACATTCTCATAAAAATACAGAAATTACTAAAAAAAATATAATAGGCTACAGTACCAATATGCAATGTCTTAAGTCCTCTCTCATTCCATTGCTCAGTCCTCCATATACTCCACTTCACATTTCAGGAGGGCTTGGGTGCCTAACACATATCCCTTCTACCTCAGGATATTGACAGGCAGCATAAATACTTTCGTAATTCTTAAGGCAGTGACATCTATTCCCCTCATGGTGTCTTGAGATGGACTTTATTACAGAAAAGGTAGAAAATTTTCTCTGTGGGGCAGCAATTGCTCTGCAAACAGACTGGGTATCTCCATCTACCCAGTAGGCATTCTGTGCTCCCTGTTCCCACCTCGATCTCCATGGTTTTGTTTGGTTCTTCCTAATGCCTAAGACAACAAGAAAGGAGAGGTGGCTCCTCCTGTGTCTCCAAAGAGGCTTATTAAGTTTTAACACCTTTCAAACACATAACAGATATCAGGACAAATGTATTACAATTTTACTGGGAAAGAATCTGAATGGGTTTTGTGAAGCAAACTGACAACGAGTTTACCCTGACCTGTTCCTCATCAAAATCTTGCTTTGAAATGTTTTTAAACACCAGATGCAGCTGGTGACCAAGGTTCAAATAACTGACATTACTAAGATGTAGCCAAGATTCAGTGAGCCTCATGGTGACAGTTCTGGACAAAGATAAGGCTTTGTTTTAAGCATGAAAGCTTGGAACACCACTAATCATATGTGGAAAAATGTCACAACAAAAATCATTAGCAGTCTTGAATCCAGTTGAGAGGGAGGGAAAAGGACTTAGCTCGGGGACTAGGGATGAATAAATGATCCTTAACTTTTAGAGCAAACTATATGAAGAAGCTGTAACGCAAGATGTCTGATTACACCTTTGTTCTGTGCTGACCAAAACTAGCAGTCAATTGCTCTGCCATGCTTTCTTCCACTAAAGGAGAATAATTATAAGAGCTGCTTCACTGGCTCTTCTCGAGATTAGATGAAGAGAATAACTAAAATTTCAAGAGTTTCTTGTGTTCCTCCAATTCACATTTCTTTTAAACATCATTCCAGATTTTACAGGCTTTAATTTCAGATTTGCACCTGGGCTTAGCCTAGGGGCATAAATAAAAAGATACAAGTCAAAACACAGATACACAAGACTCCAGTATTTATATAGGACAGCTAACAGCACAGGGAAGCTACACATGTTCACAATGTGTTTGAATTACTAAATAAATAGCAATTACTGTGTTTTCTCTCTTTTCCATTTACTAGACTTTTAAAATTGTGCAGGGATAGAGGAACTACATTTTAACTTCCACTGATATTTACATCAAACCAGAAACTACAAAAATGAAATATGAACCTGAACAATGAGTAAGATTCGTTTTTCCTTTCATGCTTTAAAAAAATCTCTACAATGTTTAAAAAAAAAAAAAACACAAAAAAAACCCTTAACTCCCCAAAACACAAAGCTAATTTTCCCTTTGCTTTGCTGTCCTTGTGAGAAAGCAGTAAAAAAAGGGCAAAGTTTATATAAAGCAGTTCTAACCACAAGTGTTTGAATCGTTCTACTAATGAAAACATGGTTTTCATATATATAAAAAACATGCTGTAGTTTGAAGAAATACGTAAAAACTTTATTATTATTATTAGACACAGTAATTGTAAATTACACTACATACCACTTGGTTTGACCATGGCTATAGCATAGGCAAAGGCAGGTTGATATTTGTTTAATTAGTTTTACCTAAAGCTACCTCTTTTTTTCTGATATTTATCTCCACTTTGACTAACTCCAAGATAAATTTTATATCATTTCCTTGAATTTCAAATACTGTAAACAAGAGGAACAGCCAAACATTTTTCTCAGTAATAAGTCAGGGAAAAAAAAAAAACAGAGTTAAAATCAAGAAAACTTTCCTAAATATATGTTGTAAGGACATAAACAAAATAAGTAAAATGAATTACAGCTAAGCATCTGTCTTGTAGTGTGCAAGTAGTTTGGGATTCTAAACAGATGAGAAAGAAATAAAGCAAAAGAAAAAGAAAAAGGAGGAAAAGAAAGCAAAAGAGCTGATAAAGTTTCTGGCTACAATACAGGAGACATATCATTACCATATGATCTAAAGTGGGTGTCAGCCTGGATTGTGTTCATTGAGAGAAACCTTATTTTTTAACTGTGCTATGGAATAGAAGCAGGAGGGTTTTCTACCAAGTGACAGTCACTGAGCTGAACTTTCCCCCTCCTCCTTTCCACACCTGCAAAGCCTTTTGCCTGGGTTGAATACTTAGTTTAATTACATCTCAGCTTTGAGAGCTCCTGTTGCAAATCCCTGGATTAAAAGGTATGGTTTTCGGTAATTCCTCTGAACTATGCTGCAGTAATAAAACTTCAGGCAAGTCTATGGCAATAACTAGCTGAATTTTAAGAGAAAAAAGTTAAAAATCTGACTAGAAGTTTAGCGATGTTAAGTTTTGTATCCAGCGCTTCTATTTCTTGGGAACATGAGAATGCATTCTCAAGGACTGTGCAGTTTTCCTACTGTTTATTTGACTGGTCTGTCTCTTGTTTTGATTTGTATAAGCACTGCTATCGTCTTTTCTTTTCCCTTACTGTAAACTTTTGCAGCGGCATATTGTCTGTTTGAAATCCAGTGTTTAGAATTGGTGATATAGGGAGTGTAAAAAATGCGTGAGTTCTTACATTTTTGTTTTAAACTACACCCTGTGATTTCTTTTTCATTCAGGTTTGTTCATATATATTACAAATATTAATTAATGTAGTTTTAAGTACAGAGGAAAAAAAAATTATTTAGTTAAGTGGGCTTGGTGTATGCCTTTGTAATGTTAGAAAGTGCTGTGTTACAGTGTACAAACAAAGGACTAACTTTTAAAGAATGTTCCTATGAATCAAATAATAGAAAATAAAATTGCTGGAGTTGAAACTCCTGTTAACAGAGTTTTAATCTCTTTAAAACTTTCAACTCCTATATTTGCACATCTAAACTTTATTACACAATATGGGTAAAATGTGTAATGTAAGGAATTTTTTTTCTTGAAACTATACATATTGTTTAACTTTTGTAGTATTTTGACACATTTCTGATGGTAGGTAAACTAGTATTTAAAACTTAAGGTAAACTGACAAGAAGACCACCAATACAGTGGTGACGTGAACTGATGAAGCATATTTCCAGTGGTATTTTAAACTGAAATGTGGCCAAGTCTATGGTATAGTTTCCTCTGTTTGTGGAAAAGTCTTCCTCATTGTAAACACATAATTAAAGCAAATTTAAACAGTTATGTCCTACAGACATAAATATTGTGTCACAGATCTTTAAGAATTCAGATTTCCTTTCCCACTCTATTTTTTTTTTTTGTAAGAGAAATGTAAACATTTCTTACTAATGCAGTTTTGTTTGTTTGGTTTTTTTTCCCTGCTTATATTCACTTACACATGCAAACAACAGGAATGGATATATGTGCCTGTGGTATGAATACATACATGTATGAAGATATGCAGACACATATCTATTCCTATTTCCTGATTAATATGTAGCTTATGTTTGCTATTTTGTTTGCTACATTCTCAGATTAGATCCTTGATATCCTTTGTTGTCCTACAGTTTTCCTTTTTACCCAGCTCTTACTAATTTTATTGTAGTTTTGATAAAACAGGGATGAAAGGTAAAGGCCTACCACAGGATTTAACTGAGATAAGTGAAGTCATCAACATTAATGTGAACAAGAAGTAAAGTGTTGAGACACTTCCAAGCTGCCTTTGCATTGTTTTGATGTGTTTTTTAGGGGTAGTATTGCAAATCCAGCATGAGATCCTGATTTTGCATTTTTGGGATGGAAGGTGCTTTAGCAGTGACTCTGGGAGAGTGAGGGAACTAAAAGCTGTTTTAAATACTTAAATGTTTAAAAAAATACACTAATGTATAAAAAGAGCTGGGGAAGTTCTTTAGAAAGTGCTGACTGTCAGTGGCATGCCATAGTTGGCATGCAGCATTCCTAGTGTTTACTGATGTTAATGAACTTTCTTAAAAAAGAAAAAATTACTGAAGTAATGTTTTATTGATCATTTTTATAAGACATTTTATTAGGATTAGAATGGTGATGATTGAGCAAGTTTTTCTTCCCATTTTGGACTATTAATAAATTGCATTGTTATTTTGCAAAAATTCATGCATAATAATTATTGTTTCAAAAGTCTTGTTTTAGATTAAACTGTGGTAAGAACTCCTTGTCTGTGTGCACTCTGCATGCATCATGACAGTGTTGCTGGGAAAGGGACACAACCCAAATGTCAATGGGAAATCAAGGCAGGAGGTAGTGCAGGAGGATGGTCCATACAGAGACACAGCCTGTCCCTGTTGCATGGCATCAGTTTTCACAGAACCAAGTTGGGCTAACAGGACATGCTTAAAAGCTCTGACTCTCTAGTTGACATGGATTTTGCAAAACACCTTAGTGCATGCAGTAGGTACTTTCATGTGCAACTACGATACTAACTATGTCTCTTAAAGAGGCAGCAGAAACAACGTGTGAAGCCATTTTGAAGTCTTTGAGACTTCTGAAAATACAAGATACCTGTCTTTCTGTTAGCTAGATGACAGAAATATAAGCTATGATTTTAAAACACTAGCATATTTTAGAAGGTAATCTTAGCATCCTCTTAAGTCTGAGATCTAAAGGTTTCTTCAGGATTTTGATATTGGCATCTGTAAGTAGAAATTAATAAAAGAAATTGAACCCAGGCACAATATAGATTGTATCTAATTCCAGGCCTATGGTTGTTTTTTTTTTATTTAGCCTTTTTTTTATATTAACAACTCGTATAAGAGCAGCTGGATCTGGTATTCTAGAGAAACCTTAGTATACCACTCTTACTCAACATCAGCTTCCTATCTGTTTGGTAGGTTCCATACGTCAATGGAGAGAGAGAGAGACAGTCCTCTTCCTGTGTCTCGCCTCCATATTTTTTTAATCTTTCCAGGAGTCAATATGGAGATGAGAAATGCTATACCACAGCTGTAAATTGTTAAATAATTTCTGCTAGAAAAAAATAAATCCCACTTAGCACTTAGACAAGACATTTCAGAAGGTATTGACCTGAAGAAACAAGTGGACATTTTTGCTTTCATTACAAAGAGCAACATCTGTATTCAGGACTATGCCGTCCATTTTATGAAAAAGCTCCTAAATAGCAAGTTTGCCTTTCTGTCAATTGGCAACTTGAAGACACGTTTCTTCTTATGTTGTAAAACATAAGCTTCCTTATATTAAAAAAAAAAAAAACAAAAGAAAATGTCAGAAAATTAGCTGATTTGTACAGACTTGATTCAAAACCTACAAACAGCTTTTCGCAATTTCTCCTTAGCTCACAACAACACACACAGTACAATATATGGTGTGTTGAAATGCATTTGGGCCTATATCCTGGGAACATGTATTTAACAGTTTTCCTCCTTGATATCTGTAGTAATGCACACAATAAAGTTGCTCCTGAGTATGAAAGTCTGCAGAATGAGACCCCAAAGTCCCATTAGAAAGTATGCTGATGATACTACAAGCATCAATTCAATTGCTTTTGCAGTGCAAAGCAGAGGATTTTCAGGGTTCATTGTTTATGTCATAAAATCCACTAGCCAAAATTTTGGAAAGAAAGCCAAGAATATCCACTATAACACAACATTGTATTCCATTTTATTGTGCTGTTTAAACTGGGAAAGAAGTATAGCTCACTTAAAGATCTTCCCCTCTCTCTACTCTGTCACTAGATCCTACTCTTAGTCAGTTTTACTAGGCTATAATTTAAAACACACAGCACACTGGCACTTTAAAAAAAAATATTTCTCAAGACATGAAATACCACATTACTGTGAGTTTGGGAACCTGTGGTTCATCCTCAGGGGACAAACTCATGGCTACGAAACAAATGCTAATGGAATCAAATAGGCTGTTACGTTGGCAGAAAACAGACACATGGAAAATGCAGCTTATTGTTTTGACTGTTTTGCATAACAAAGTTGACAGTGCTGCCTGTTCTTAATAAATATTACTTTAAATATGCAAACAGATGTGTTTACTGTTGCCTTTAAACTGCTCTGTAAAAAAAAAAAAAAAGCCTATTGACAAGCAGTTACCAGACTGCTATCACATAACTGTCCTATTTTCACAATTCAGTTTTCATTTATTGAAAGGAACAGTTATGCAATTGGTGGATATGCTGGACCTCCTTCAGCAGGAACTGTGAGGCTATGGGAAACTGCTACTTTTGTTGAAAGTCTCCTGCTTTGATCCTTAGGTTCTGCCTGGAGTCGATGAACTAAGCCATGAGGCTGGCTCTTCTCTTTTTCCTCCTGTTGCCAGCATGCTTGGCCAAGCCATTCCACCAGCAGGGCCTCTTTGATTTTATGCTGGAGGATGAAGGGTCGGCTGATATGCCTCCAACGGATGACCCTGTCACATCTGGGTTTGGACCAGTGTGCCCCTTCCGCTGCCAGTGCCATCTTCGTGTGGTGCAGTGCTCTGACTTAGGTAAGATCAAGAGTATCTTCATAGTGTATATGCTTACGTTCTAGCCATGTGTTTGCAGCTGAGATGGTGAGGCTGCTGTGAATTGCCACTCCATAACTGGGTTTTTGTCAAAGAAATATGCTACAGCTACTCTTAACTATAATGTTAGTACAGCATGAAGTGGGCCATAAAGTCCTAGCAAGATGGACATTTGTTGATTTTTTTCATATATATTTTGTGCACGTACATGTAGTTGTGTTTTGAAAGACCACGGATTTCTGTTGAGTAGAAAATAACTTTTCAAGGCTATTCCTTAAAATGTATGTGAAATAAATTCAGTGAGGTCAGATGTGTGGATGGAAACATTTTTAAAGGTTCTAAATAGCATAGTCCAGGCTCCAACACCCTTAATCATACTGTCTAGTACCTTAACATAGAAATCATCTGATTTCCATTGGAATACATGAGCATGGAATAACCAACTCTGATTCATATTTGCTGGAACCAGCACTTTGGAGGAAAGAGCTTGGAAGCATTCCAAAACAATGAACATATTTTTGAGCTCCTTATTAAATATCTTTCTTAGACACTGTTCAAGCTGAAATCATGAGAACTTTTCTCACAATTTCCCTATGCTCCCTCACATACAATGGCTTCTCTGCGTATTCAGACCAACAGGATGTGAAGCTATGACTGCTGTCACTATATTTGACTTTCCCATGCAGAAATCTCAAGTAATGAAGTTGACTTCTGTGAGATTGCTCTTGATTTAAGCCAGCGTTATTCAGTGTAAGTCAGTGTACAGTGCAGAAAATCAATTAAAACTGGTTTTACTCACAAGGAAATTAGGCAATTTATTCAGTGGACAGGCAAATAACTGATTTTATAGGTTTCTTTTGTTTTGTTTTAAGTCTTCTGTAAGCTCTTTAAATGTGTAGCTGAATGTTTCCATTTTTCTATGTTACAGCATCTGCTTTGATATTTACTGTAAATCATGGCACAAAATCCATCAATTGGGACCTGGGTTTCACTGTAGTAGGTGTTGCATAATTAATGTAAATAGAGGGAAACGTTAGTTACATCCCTAGAAACGTCTGTGAATTTACTAAAGCATGTCACATAATTATGCAACAGACATGTTTGGCAAAGACCCAGTGAACAATGCAAGCCAAGTTGCACAAATGAGCACAGACTAACCTAGCCATGCATTCATAAAGCTTTCACAGTACTTTTCCTTGTGAAAGGCATTTTCTTTTTTCACCATTTAGGTACCGAATAGTAGCAAACATGAGGTGGGTAGTAGGGAGAAGGTTACCCCACATGTCATGAAGATCTTTGGTTTTATTGTTGTTACACTGGCTAACGCTGATGGAATTTAAGTTGTTTTGGGAACTTGTCCCCAGTCTGCTTCAATTCTGCAGAACATAAGCTTTCACTTGGTAAAAAAATATTCATACAGAGATCCTTTGTTGATGTGCTTGTTTGCATGTTCATTCAGTTCTCCGCACATGCTTGATTTCCAAAGAGTTGCACTAGTCAGCTACCTAAAAAGGCTTCTGGGTCACATGAGCCCCATACTGACAAGCAGACTTAGAAATGCAACAATTAGAGCCCCAGGTCTGTGTTTCCCAGATAATTTTGAGAGGAGTGATAAGAAAGATATATTTTGAGCTTGGTTTAAACTCACATACTGTAGATACTGCTGCTAAAAGATTGTGCTTTTCAAATGACTGGGCTGATTACATCCAGCCTCCGGGCACAAAGGAATAGAAATCTCCCTGGGCTCATAATATGCAGTTTTGAAAAATAAATAACTTTTCCCTGGCAGAGCTCAAGAAAGAAATAATAATTCAGAGTTCTCCGGCCTTGGTGTTTTTTCATCCATCCTTGTCACATGCAGCTACTACAGCCCCCCATCGATGGATGGTGGCCTAAATGGGAGGGTCACCAAGCTGCAGGTTTGATGGCCACCCCTGCAAGCAGGGACAGGACAGCAATGTGTGCTGTCTGCTGGCAGGCAAATCTGCCCTCCACTCTTCTCTCCTCTTCTTGAATCCATAAGTATGAGTCTCAGACAAGGTCAGATTTAACCTACTGACTTGAAGAAAGACAGGAGCTGGCCTCAAGAACTCTGGAGGTCCTGTCAGGACAACCTAGCATGCTCCTGGGCTGTGGGATGAAGGGTGCTTGGGGACAGTGTACACATGGGAGCTGTGAAACCAGTGACGACAGTTCTACCTCCCTGCTAACCACCACTCCTGGCCCGCCTCTCCATTCAGTCGCAGGTATTTCTGACTCGACCGAATTAGCTACTCCCTCCCCCAAAATTATCAAATTTAGTCATCTAGTCCCATAGACACTAATGGAAGAAATGCTGCAGGCAACATCAAGTCTCCTCCCAGGGATACATTAAGAGCTTACTAAATGAAGTCCCACAAAGAAAAGTTGAAATCTTTCGTTCATTCTGTGCCATGGAAGGAGGGCTCTTTGTGGCCACGAGCTTCTGGGTACAGGTAGCATGTCAGAGCATGGAAGACCCTAATGTGGGCTACTTATGGAAGGATCTCTTCTTCCTCAATATTTTTCTTTTTTTGCCCAAAGGGGCATTTGCTATTTGTAAACTCTTGCTTTGTAAGGAACAAGCCAACTATCTGACACAGAGTTATGTGAGTAAACCACAGGAAAACTATCACTTCCAGGGTCCAGAGATCAGGTTTTCCCTTTCTTTTGTGAGCACTGTATGAAACTAAGAAAAAAAAAAAGAAAAAGAAATACAAATTCAATAAAAACAGTAAAAAAAATGCCCAGCATTCCAATTACACTTTTGTCAGCTGAATTTTTGCATTCCTGTGCTTTTAAGCTTCAGTCACATCCTCCTAAGTACATACCTTTAAATTAATTTATTTTGCCTCCAAGCCAAAAGCTGAGTTAGCAGGAAGGAGAAAGCTGTCTTCTCACACCCTGAAGAATTCTTTCTGAGCTGTGGTTACTGACAGATCAAGAGCAGAGCCTTGTGTGCCTAGCTTATATGAGATGTATTACCTTTGTACAACATGCTCAAGGATTTCACCAAGAAAGGCCACCTATCTTTAAAATAGCAGAGCCTTTTCTGAATCTGCCTCCTATTGCTAAAATGCTCACTTTTAATCATGTCTCAGTGTAAAGCTTTACTATGATATTGCCACATTTTCCACACAAATCACGAATAACTTCCTTGCTAGCACACATTACAGTTGGGGAGTAGCTGATATAGCTGGTCAGAGGCAGCTCTTCATGTTTTAAAATAATAAATGCAGAGAAGATGTCCAGTCAGTAGGCCAGGCAAACATGCCTCGTAAAATCTCTAGAAAGGATTAACTGTTCCATTTTAAAGTCTCATCCTCCCAAAGGGAGTTTCAAGAAAAGGTTCTTCCCAGAGTGCCCTGGTAGGCAGGAGGACACATGTGTGATTACTCAACCCTGCAGCGGATGCAAACTGCTCCCTAAGCACATTCAGAGGTGGTGGTCAGAGTTTTATTTCATCTTCAGATAAGTCAGCATGCAACGAGATTGCCTTCCTTGGAGACTTCACAGGATGTAGGGAGATCCCTCTAGCCCTCTTGCCATGAGCATCCATGGAGGTTTTGTGGTCTCCAAAAGGTGTGCAAGTAGTCAAAGTTCCAGCAGTATTAGAACATAAACTGGAATTTTACTCACAGCTCAGAAATGCAGGATTTCTCCAGCTGTAAAGTAAGAACATTAAAGCTCAACATGGGTGTTGGAGCATGTGTTTGAAAAGCACTTTGAGATCAGTGGGTGAAAAGCCCACAGGTGTGTAAAGCATTATTCCAGGGGTTTGGTAACATGAGGCAGTTTATCTAAACACGTACAGTGTCTGAACTGTATTAACTGATGGTTCTTGAACACCTGAACCATGGCAAATGCGTCAACAGCTAATTTATTTGTTGTCAAGAGGTGATTTATCTCATTGTATAAAATCTTCCAGAAACATCTAAACACTCATTTTCTGAGCATGACTGAATTTGGGAACTTCACCTCTCTTTAAAAGAAAATTATATTTCAAATATAATTTGATTTGAACTTCTATTGTCAACATAAGATTGCTTTGAAGGGAAATAACATGTACTTCATTGGTGATCAGTCACAGTCATTTTATGAGCTCAAGAAAACAGATAGGATTATTTCTATTGTGTACTTAGGTTTAGACTCCTTGAGATTATTTTAATATTTACCAATCTTTCAAAACTATAATTTTCAAAGCTAAATGTTTAGCTTAAAATCTTACACGTTTCCTAATATATCATGAGAGAAAACATGGATCTTTAAATAGACAGACATTAACTTTTAAATAAGATAAAACTTTTAAATAAAAAAGGTTTCTTAATTTACATTGTTATTTCCTGAACCTTTAAGATAAGTTATTCCCTATTTTATGCTTTGTAACATTAAGGACTTATTCTTTTTATGTCTAATGGAAGATGAGTGTGGTGTTTTAACCCTGTCTGGATGCCAGGTGCCCACTAAAGCTGCTTTGTCGCTCCCCATCCTAAGCTGAGCATGGGAGAGAAAATATAACAAAAGGCTCATAGGTCAAGATAAGCACAGCGAATTACCATCACTCAGCAATTACCATCACTAAGCAATTACCATCATGGGCAAAAGAGACTCAGCTTGGGGAGAATTAGTTTAATTTATTACCAATCAGGATAGAGTAGGGTAATGAGAAATAAACACTAAATCTTAAAACACTTTCCTTCCCTCCTTTCTTCCTGAGTCTCTATCTCCTCCCTCCTAGGGGGAGGTGCCCAGGGACCAGGAATTGGGGGTTATTGGTGAGTTCATCACAGCTTGTCTCTGCTGCTACTTCCTCTCAGCAGGAGGATTACTCACACTTCCCCTGGTACAATGTGGTGTCCCTCCCATGAGAGAGATTCCTCCACAAACTTCCCCAATATCAGTCCTTCCCATGGGCTACAGTTCTTCAGGAATGGACTATTTCAGCATGGGGCACTCACAGAGTCATAGGTCCTGAAAACCAAAAACCTAATCCTGTATGGGGTCCTCTCTGTCCACAGGTTTACTGATCTTGCCAGGAACTTGCTCCAACATGGGCTTCCCATGGGGTCACAGCCTCATTTGGGCATCCACCCGCTCCAGCATGGGGTCTTCCTGGACTGTGGATGGGGCCCTGTGGCCTCCATGGCTGCAAGGGGAGGGCCTCGCCATGGGCTTCATTATAGGCGGCAGAGGAATCTCTGCTCTGATGCCTGGAATACCTTTAACCTCTCCTTCTTCGCTGACCTTGGTGTCTGCAGGGTTATTGCTCTCACTCTCCACTTCTGCTGCAGTTTGTGCTGGTGCAGCAACTTTCTCCCCTTCTCAAATATATTAACCATAGAGGCATTACCACTGTTACTGATGTGGCAAGTCTGTTTTGGAGCTGGCTGATGTTGGATCCCTCAGACACAGAAGAAGCTTCTAGCAGCTTCTCACAGAAGCCACCCCTGTAGCAATCCTACCAAAACCTTTTCATGCAACTCTGAGACTTTCCTGAAGACCCCTGACCTCATGATACCTGATCATTTAACAAAAATATAATCAATAACAATAGAACCATGAGATGTAGCAAAGTATATTGTCACTTAGAGTAGCCTTTGCATCACAATACAATACTCATTTTAAGACTGCATGCCTTTTTAGACAACGTTATTTAGCCAAACATAACTTACGTTGTCATCAAACATGATTCTTTGGGCTTTTCACATGCTAACTGTGTGAATTGCAATAGTCTAACATGTTGGAATTCAGACTGGAGGATCTATATGAAGTACTACAGGTATTATCTGTAATATAGGAGTGATCTCACTCGTAGATGTTAGCTTTCTAAGTTGGCTGGGCTCCTTGCACAGCCATGGGGAGAGGTATGCAGGCACCCCATGCAATAGTTCATCTTGTCTAAGGTAGATGACAGTGACAGAAGGAGTACATCACTCTTGGAGAATTAAACTGTCAACATAGGACTTCAATGACTACTTGAGGTTATACAACCTACTTTCAGATAATGAAGTTATGTATGATAAAATTAAAACATTGAAAAAATAAACTTTAGTTATCAGCATTTTTAGTGCTAAATTTACCATGGATTGTTAAAATATTTGTATATATTTCATATATATTCTTCTTATCTATGATTTTTTTTTGGATGCCTTGGAAGTTATAGAAGGCATGAATTAAAGCCCTGTGCTCAGTACATCCTGAAAAACCATGAAGTCAATAACTGAATAGTTAGAAAATGCTCTTGAAAAGTTGTCAAGAAAAAAAAAATATTGGCCTGGATGTAAACTGCTTTATGTTAACAAAAAGTCATTAGCTTTTGCCAGTGTAAGAGTGAAAGACGGGCCTTGTTACATTGCAACCTGAATTGCTGATGTTCCAGTTCCAGTTGATAGAAATGATTCTAGGTGAAAATTATTCCACTAAATATATCACTTCTTTATTACTTGCTTACTCCAAAGTAATAGTTACCAACTCTGTGTGTTCTCTGGGTTGTTTTTTCCTTTTTTCTTAGATTTATTTGCTTGCTTCAGACTAGCAAATGTTGTTTCAGAAAGCCTAGTGTCAGGGGTGGAAATCTTTACTGCCAAGTCCAAGTGATACAAAAAAAATGTCTGTTTTCTCATTTGCACTGTGACAAGGGTTCATTTCTAAAATTTCCCAACATACAAATAAATAGCTAATAGATAGCTAGTAAAACGTGAGTAGATAATTGTAAGTCGTAGCGGCTGACAGTAAAGCCAACTAAATCACTGCTGACACCTACTAGTGTTATGGACATCTGTAGTATGTGTATTATGCTCTTAACATCTTTATAGGGTGTGTTACTTGGTAAGAGGTATAGCTATTCAAAAACTGTTTTCCCACATAAAGAGTGCAAAAGATTTCCAGTAAAGTCTTGGGAAAAACTAAAAACCCAAGGCTCCTTCGTAATGTTCACTGAGAACTCACTGCCAACAGAGTGGAGACCTAGAAATCTGGATTCTATGTGAAGCCACCAATGATAACAGCAAGGAACTGCCAATACTGGCCTCCAGCTACTCATGAAGACTCTGATCACAGAGTACAGTTACCACGGTATTTAGAAAATAATTTTAAGCAGATTTTCAAAGCACTTCTCTCTAAGCCAGATTTTAGAGTACTCCTCCTTATCAACTTTGGACTCTCTGGTCTGCATTTTGATTAATCCATATCCTAGATCTGTTATGAGATTAGAAGGAAATGGGCCAAAAGAAGATAACCAAGTTAAAAAAAAAAATCAGAATATACATTTATCTTCACCTAAAGTTCCAATCTAAGAATATATCCTTAAAAATACATTTCAGGTTTCTTTAAGCTTTATTTTCCTGCTTTACATATCTGTCCTGATAAACAATATTGATGAATGCTGGAATCCTAGATCTCTTTAGTTGTATTACTTTAAAGACTCATTTATACAGAGTATTATTGTCCTTTGCACTATGAAAGCAAAGTAGATAGATGGAGTAAAACTTGCTCATTGGCTTCTCTACAAGGAAAGAGAGGATTGTGCCTGCAAGGTAATTTTTTTGAGTTGGAGAGGCTGAGTTTTAGTTTTCAACTTATGGGACCTATGATGGGACTTGAACAGCTTTGTACAAATTACCCTGTTGTTAGCAGGGTTACATTTGCTATATAGGCAACTCTGCTTCAAAATTCTTAGGCAGACAATAGGGAATGAAGAAGGTGAAAAGTAGTATTTAACGAATTTTTGTGCTCTCTTCATGCATACTATTAAGTGAGAGGGCACCCAGGACAACATCCTATACCAGCTTTATATTTCTTTCCTAGGATCTATTTGGAGTGCTTTGGGTTGCTATAAAAATCTTATAAGGAGAAGGTACTTGCAGTTTTCATTTAAATAAGGAGTACAATGAATATATATTTAAATTGTAGTAAAAATAAGAAACCTTTTCTCCCCATCTATTTTCATGACAACTTTAAGGATCTCATGGAAAAATAATAAATGGGGATATTATTTATAGAAATACTATAGCATTTATAACATATGCAAATGTAAATGAGGTTACAGTCTGGTTCTGTAATACATCATCAGCACAATAGAAATGTGTAATATGTCATCCCAGAACCAGTTTCTGCCTGCAGCTCCTGCACCACCTAAAATGTGAAAGCCTAGCATGACCTTTCCACTCTGGAATGCATGTTTTCCCTGCTACTGCTCCAATGTGGGCCTCAGAAATTAAACAGACTCTTAATGAATTAATATTTTAGGGTGGCGTGGAAGAAGAGTGTTGGCAGTGATGCTGTAACCAAACTGTTTTCTGAATATCTCTACCTAAGAAATGTAGGAGGAAAGGCTAAATGAGTTAGCCAAACAGAACTAAAAAGCTATGTTATCATTCAGTAATGATGTCATTTCTTTCCATAAATTCAATAAGGTCTTCAGCTTTGATTTCCACACCTTAAAACTGGAAAGATTATACTGATCCTTTACCCCTGGGAAGGAAGTATAGGAAAGGCAAACACTACTAACAAAGTTTGTATAGTAGCGGCAGCTCATAAAAGAAAAGAAAAGGAGGAATATTATGAAGACAAAAAAAGAAATCTTGCTTTTTCAACAAAAACTGTAGAAGAAATTATTAATAAAGGACACGCTTAGAAGTTCTCTCCCAATATTAATTTAAATGCTATTCACTATGTACAGACACAGTCACATCTCCTTCCATTATTTGTTTGAAAGAAAGTTGGTTGAAAACAATCTTACATTAATGAAAAGCAGCCATGTTATGGTTAGAAGTACCCAAAATAACCAGGAACATATCTCTGCCCTCAGGTCATAATAAAACTAGGGCTATGCAATGACTATGTGGTCAGAACAGGAAGGGATAAGTTTACTTGAAACCAGAGAAGATTCCATGCCCCCCTCCCCCCTCCAAATGACTCTTTACGGCTGCTAAGTTATGTTAGTGCTAATTCTGGTAAATCTCAAAGCAAAGACTGAGGGAGTTATCCTTAAATTATCATCTGTTGCCTGCTGCTTAAACTGCAAACCAGGCAAATGTCATATTATATTACTCCAAAGGTTCATTGAGAATGTACTTTAGAAGATAATGCTCACTTCTCTGAGTCATTGAAATACTCTTTTGGTCTACTGTAAAATAATCACCAGAAATTAATGTTTCACCTTAATACACAGGTACTCATAGATAGAATATTTGCATTGCGTCCACTTTGACTAAAACCATTATGCACATGATGCTGGCAGATGCCACAAATCACACAGAACTGTTGCTGTTTTCTGATGGAATGTTTTATATCTATAACCATGACAGTAGGAAATGTAGAACTGACAATTCCAGAAATTCAGAAAGCTCGTATTTTAATTTTTTACTTAATGTCTTAATCTCTGAAGTCTCGTGATTATTTCAGAATACTTTTCTGTCTTTCTAAAATATTTCAGTGCTTCTTGAGAAGACATACACCTACCAGACTTCTGAAATTAACAGTCAGTTAGAAAGAAAACAGAAACAGATATTGCTTGATTTTTAGTTTCAAGAACGTATCATTACTCTTGGATATTAACTTTTGGAGATGACTCTGTACCAAAAATATGACTACCACTGAAAAATAATTTATAATATCTGCAGCTTGCATTAACCTTTATACTTTGAAATATGTGTTGACTACAGAGAGTGGGTAGAAATGGAAAAAAAAACAATTAAAGCAATGCATTAATTTTTAAACCTTTTCTAGGGTCTTTTATTGTAAATGTTTGGAAATAAAAACAGTGTAGTACTGTATTAGTAGGTCTACCTTTGTGGGACACCACCTCAGTAGGGGATGGAGGTAATTATTCTGTTATGGAATGGGTCAGAGGTATAAAAGTAATAATAATCATAGATGATAAAAATAAGTCCAAAATGGATCTTAATGGAATATGAGTCTGATAGACCAAATAAGAGGAAATAAGCCTGAAAAACACCTGTGACTCACCTTTAAGAAGTGGTATTTTAGAAATCTCATGCATTTTAATGCACACCGCTATATTAAATCTCTTAGAATCTTGCTGATTCCATAGCAAGAAAGAGAAATGGGGGGAACAAACTTGTACTTTGAAAGTGGGAGAGAGAAGGGGGCTGTGGATACTTCTCTGTATAGAAAAACAACTGTGTCTTGTTTTATGGATAGCAGGATGCAACATTGAAATTACTCCCATTCACAAATCCCACGCAATGGAGAACAAATTTCCAGTAAATACTGAAGCACATAGTCTGGGAAAACATCAGTGAACTTTTCTAAGTCAAAGCATTCAAAGCTGTATTAAGCTCCTTGCCATCCTTCCAGAAAGCGGTCCTTGAGTCCTGTTATTTTCCATGACTAAGTATCCTGACCTCATAAGCTTGCTGTTTGCCTCATTTGCCCCAGACTCCACTCAGATCATTGCTAAGGGCATTGACCCCCAGGAGGGTTGCTGCCTGTCAGTAGGATGTGGCAGAACTGTGCTTGGAGCAGGGAAGAGCAGACAGCAATGTGCATAGGCAGCTGCTGGAGAGGCTGCCTCCTCTGAGAGAGCAGCGGCTGATGATCACGATTGGGAATTACATGTAGCTCAGCCAAAATTCCTCAGCTGGCAGCAGCTGTTTGTGGAAACTGAAGGAGTCGTGAAAAGAGCCCCATTTTATGGCCCCTGTGATAATAGTTGTGAGTGTTGCAATGTAATAGCACATGTATCTGAACTACAACATTCAGATGTCTATCTGCTTTTGGCCCCTTCTCTCCAGCTTTGGAAGGAAAGGTTTATTCAGAACAATAAATCGCATTGCTGCTTGTTGTAAAAGGGAAAGATGGAGTTAAAAAAAACCAAAACCAAATCCTCAAATAAACAAAATAAATCAAACCAAAGCTCTGTTGTATTCTTAAAGTTGTCACTGTTCACATATTTGTTGACTATATGGTCTCAGTGTTTCAAGGATGCAATTCTCAGGGAAGTGTCCTCATTTCTAGGCTACAGACTCAGACTCCCTTTTGCTTAGTCTCCCTCTCTGGCCCCATAAAACTTGCATTCCTTTTCTGCATCACCGTATGGCTTCAGCAGAAGTGTGGCTTCATGCCAGGTTGCAGACTAACTTGTGGGTCTCACTTCTGAGAAACTGGAGCAGTGGTCCAAAACCCCTTTGTAGTGACTAGTGTTCAAAAGCCACCATTCTGCTTTTGTGGGTTAACAATTCTACAGCTGCTCAATCGCAGCTTCTGTAGCCGGTGGGTTATTCTCTCAGCTGCAAAAGTAATAAAGCCCATCTTGCATACCAAAACCCCTAATGTCTCTTAGTCCACACACTGCTCCTAAATCCTTGCTACATCTCCTACACCTGTTTGGCTGGCCAAAGACAGCAGCTGCTAGTTGAGCTGGTACAGTACTATACAGGAGATGGCTAGCCACTGATTGCTGGTCTCTCAGGGACTGGATAAGGGCCGAATCATACCAGCCTTGGCTCTACTTTTGCCTGATTTCTGGTCTCATAAAATCTCCAGCCTCATCAGCCTTCTGCCCTCTCCAGGAAGTGAGGCAATCACAGTTAAAACAGCCAGAGACTGCAATTTGCTTAAGAGATTATGAGGAAAAACTACACGCCATAAAGACAGGATGCCCACAGAGACATGCTTGACTTGTGCAAAGTGACTTTCTTCTCCATTCTCCCACTAAGAAAGGATTCTTGGGCCTGTTAAACTCTCCCCAACAACCATCTTCTAGATAACTGTAAACAAGCTTTTTAGTGCTTCCAAAAGTGAGTACGGGTCCTTGTTTACATGCAAGAAAATAATTCCTGATCCAACTCTGATGAGTTTTCAGTAATTGATTTTGATTGTGTTTATCAGTAAAAAAAAAAAAAAAGAAATCTGTGTGTAGTGAGTAGTGTAAGAAAAAAGTTAGGAAAATGTCTGCCAGGTACAATAAAGGTTCAGCCGGTCCTGACTTACAAAAGGAACTATTTCAGGCTAACTTACACATTTCTTTTTTTTATTTTATAGTTCTCAGGCATATTGTCTTTACATGTTTTAATTTTTACATACATCTACAGTGATGGCAATAGTTGAGTGCTGTAGCACAGAAGAAAATGTCTACTTAGAGAAGTCTTCAAAGAATAATACAGTTTTGACCTGAGCTGCAGGAACTGATGGCTATTCAGCTTCTATAAAGAAGTCATGATTTCCCCTAAAGAAATATTTTCATGCAAATCAAAATGATCCTGATCCTTAAGTATACATTAACTGGTTTATATATCCAGAAACTTTAGGCTCTTAATTTCATTGTAAACAGTGGTGAAGCCATACCATTCCTACTTATTTGTCAATAAATAGAATTTAAAAAAATGTATTTACCAACTCAAATAATAACTGACCGTTTTATTCCAATAAAATAAAGACATATGTATTTTCATTTTAACATACAGTGGGAAAGGCAGAAGAATCAAAATCTTCAATTAGTTATAAATCTTGGGAACCAGAGGTCTGAAACATTTCCAGGGAACTGAATACCAAGCTGTGTAGCACTGATTACTCATATAAAAATTCAGACTACTATGAGAGATTTTTATATGGCTTTTTAAGAAGCAAGCTTTAATGTACAAAAAAAAAAAAAATCACATGAGAGCTGGAATACTTCTGTAAACTCTTCTTAAAATGGTTGAGACGTGACTCAGTTGACATTTTCCAACACTAGTTCCCCTTTCGGTTGGTATTAAGTACATTTCACTGGAAAGCAGTGGTAAGTGGATATGCAGTCATACCGTGCAGTATGGCTTCAGTAGTATATGGGTAACATTTGAATTTCTCAGAAATTAGTAGCAAGAACAGCCCACAACTCCCCTATGAGCTTCTCAATCTCCTAGACAGAGGAATAAAAAAATCCTCCTGGGAAATATTAATTATCCCAGGAGACAAGAGTCGTTTCAACTTCTAGCAGGATTACAATTTTCTTGATTTGGTTCAAATTCTGTTATGCTGTCATGTTAGTTCAGGCTCCTCCCTTAATCTGAACTGGCTGTCTAGTGACCTGTCCTGACCAGAAAGTTTTGAAGGCTTATCCTCCAGGCAGGGAATCTCCAGCACAGGGACTAGTTTGCACTACATCATCATCTGACATATATCTATCTGGAGATCCATCTACTTTTATAGAGTCCTGGACCTACAAGTGGAAGCACAGCTCTTGAAGCCAATGTAGATGTGACAAATGGTGAAAACTTGGATCCAGTCCACACCTCAAACACTGATCTTACAGTGTCCACATCCACCCATTTATAAGTACTCCACTGGAGAGCTTCGGCTGATGCAGCTTTCAGCTGAAGGATGTATGAACTGCTGAATCATAACACGTCTCTCCAGCACCTGGGTTGCATTGTGTACTGCTCTATGCTTTGCTCTCCTAAACCTAGATAAGTCCAGAAAAAAAAAAAAGAAATATAATGTCCAAAGCTCTGTTCTGAAACATTTCTTAAAACAACTCCAGGCAATGCATAACAAAATAAATGTAAGAGGTTATAAAACAGGTTTAACTCTTTAAGGGATGACAATACTTCACATGCAGAGCTAATTATAATAATTTTTTTACAAATCATACTACACAAGTGAATATCTGATTATTAATTTTGTCTTATCATTATAATATGAAACATTTAAAGTTTAACTTCATTGCTTTGAGAAATTATCATTTCTACTCTATTCAAGGATAACACTTGAGCTTTGAGAAGCTGGCAGGTAAAACTTGAAATGTTGGAAGTTTAAAGTTCAGTCTGTGGCAAATTATTCCTTCAGTGGCCATACTTACAGAGTATATTCCAAGGGCTTCACATAAAGGACAGCTGAATAACGCTCATGTGCCTTAGTTTCTGTGGTGACCACTTATTTACAGCTACTAGTCTACTAATGTAAATGTATTGACCACCAGAATGTAATAAAATTGCAAATACATTGAATATAAATAATTAAACTTTTAAAAATATTTCTATGTGAAAAATTATGTAGAAGTTGCTAGATTGTAAGAACTTCTTATAAAAACATTATGGTCTTGAAAAAACAGTGCTTTTTGGGAAAGAATTTTTAGTTGCTGACGTCATTCCTGTCTGCTGAGGACAGAAACTGTCCAAAGACAACCAGCATATAAATTGCACAGTATCATATTTTTATATATTTGGAACACTGTTCCTACAATTCTAAAAGTAATGAAGATTTTGCAACTGTCCCCAGTAAAATGAAGTCCACATCTGAATGAGGAGACATTACTTTGGTAATATAATGAATCTTAATCTGTATCATATACTCATACACTGAATATCACTAAGGTACAGAGGGTGAGGTATGAGCTTTGATTCTTGTCATTTTGTGTACAGTAGAATCTTTTACTAATTTCTCCCAGGCTGGATGATTGTGCTTTTTAAAACTTTTAGATGTTTTTGTGATTAAAACACATCCATATTCATCTATGTTGTACTCACTGTTAATAAATATCAGATAAAATATTTTAATTAATCTTGTTTCCAGAATTTGCTAAGCACTTAACAGCAGTAACAGGCAACAGTGGGATTTCTCTTGTGCTCAACAGTTCGGAAGATTTAAACCAGGTACTCAATGACAAACTGGAGGCCTCATCTACATGCAGATATTTCTAAGAATGTTGCCAAATCTATAACAAATTCTTAGTGCTTCACTAATTGCAAGAAAAAGCTCCAGTACACATCACTGTGGTCTCTCTAGAGTTTTTGGTAAAATTTGATGGTAGTAACTATAGAATAGTGTTCTTTATGTAGGTTAAAAGGCTTAAATATAGTGCCAAACATATACTTCTTTTCATGGTTTGCCACAATCCTTCAAAATACGAGCCAACTACTTTTTTACTCTCTCTATATATTTGTTTATTCTCAAAAAGGATTGAAAGAGAAGGGATTCTGATTAACATTGGATTTTGACAAAGAATTCTATATTTCAGCTGTGAAAACACATTTTTGATGAATGTTAAACATCACAGCATTACAGAAGTGTTGAGTTTGGAGGTCACCTCTTGTGATTGTCTAGTCCATGCCACTCCTGAAGCAAGGTCAGCTAGATCAGGTTGCTTAGGACTGTATCTTGTCAAATTGGATATCTTCAAGATGGAGACTCCACAGCCTTTGTGGGCAAAGCATATCTATCTCTGGGAAAGCATATCTCATTGTGTTATGAAGTGCCTATATAGGTATATATCCTTCATCTGAGAGCAGTATCAGGCAGCCTATCATCATACTTGGGAGACACCTGTGATACCTGCAGAGAGATTTTTTCCAGTGGAGTTTAAATATAGCTTCAGAAATATTTGTTAGAAACTTTACTAGTAAAAAGACTGTTTTATCCAGAGAAGACCACTTATATTAAATGCCCATATAGAGACTTTATTAGTGTCTATAATTTTTTTCTACCACCCATTCATTTAGAATTTCATATTCTGTTAAATTAAAAAAAAAAAACCAAACCAAAACACCACAACCATCACAAAAACTACTTAGGAAAGAACATTTTAATTTTGTGATAAATCAGAATGACTATAAAAGATTTGCTCTCCTCCAAGTCACAGTATGAAAGGAAAGCTGGGTAAAGCAAATGTTATTTAACACTAAATAATTTCATTTCCATGACTTCATTGGACTTACATATCAGCTATGCAGAAAATAGTCCCAAAGAGAGTCTTTAATTTAAACTGTCTGATGTTCTTTTGGCAGTTGTAGTGAAACCAAGAGATTTGTTCTCCAGAAAACTTGAACATAATGTCAGATGAAAGAAAAGGGAGGAGGTGAATTTTTTTTTTTTAAGGTGGACTTTACTGCAAGTTGTTCAATTACTGTCAAACAAACTATTTTTTCTTGAAAGTATTATAAGTAGCTATTGTACTTCTTTCAAAAAAGCCTACTACCTTTTAAATAGCAGGAAATATTCTGTGTCCACAAAAGCTAAACCACAGTGAAATTAATAAATACCATACCTCTTTCTGAAAGCAATTTTTATTCACACAATTCAATGTAATTAAACATATTAGAAATAGTTCTCTCAAATTCAATCTTTTGCTTAAGCTTATAACTCAAATATATTCTCAGGAAAAGTCATAATAGAAGTGTGAATAAATACATTTTGATTTGACATAACAAAATAAAAGCTCCTTTGACTAGCTGGAGACAGAATTGCTTTGAGATAAGTCTTCATAAGCTTCTTCAGGAAATGAGTTCTAGAAATGGTGTTTGCTAAAAGGTAAATGTTGCTAAGAAAAGCACTGACCTTTATTCAGTTTCTTTCAAAGTCAATTGTTTATTCTTTTCACTGTCCCTAGGTCTGGAAAAAGTGCCAAGAGACCTTCCTTCTGACACAACTCTGCTGGACTTACAGAACAACAAAATCACTGAAATTAAAGAAGGAGATTTCAAGAACTTGAAGAATCTTCATGTAAGTGTATAAACAAACAAGTATTTGCCCTCTACTCCCCCCACCCCCTTCAAAAAAAAAAAAAAAAGGTTTTGGGCTGATACTTAGGCTTTTAAGGAAAACTGATGAAATGATGAAATACTCTGTGATCTTCCTCCACCAACCCAGCCTAATTATTTCCTTTCCCATTCCTCTCCTGCAAACTCTCTTCTCATTCCACAGAAATTTCTCATCTGTTTTCAACTGCTCATACCTGTCTTGGGTCCATTCAGTCTCTTGATCTTCCTCACCACTTCTCTCATCTTTTTATTTAAGTTTTCAGTCCCTTTGGCACAGTGACTTGGCTATTTCTACTTAAAAAGCAGATCCATCTCAACCCTGCCATCACACTATTCTTTCCACTCCCACTTCTGAGCTCACAGAGATCTGTATATACCGTACTCATCAACAGTTTTTCTGTATTATAGTCCAAGAATCTTTTCAAATCAATCTTCTGTCCTCTGCACTACAGCTAAATTGTAGTTTTGCAATACCATTCTCCTAGCAAAACTCTTCTTCATCCTTCTTTACCTGCCAGTGTTTTCCAACACTGTGGTTTTCCTATTTGCTGAAATATTTTCCTTCCCTGGTTTCTGCTGCTGCTCTTTTTTTTTTCTGATTCATCTCTTCTTTTCCAAGTTTCCATCAGATAACTACCCTTCGCTGTTTCCAAATTCTTGTTTCTCTATCTCAGGTCCTACTCCCTTATTTCTGTAGTTTGAATAATAATAAAAAAGTGTGTCATAAACATTTATCTCTTTAATTGCTGCTTAAATTTTTATTTTAACGTAATATCAAGAAATAGTGTGCATAATGGAGGGAACTGCGTGTGTAAATCATGACAACGTTGAGGTCATCTTATTTTAGAATAGATATCTATACTTGAACTAATTACATGGGTGACCTCTGCAGTCAACAAAGAGAAGGAAGTGCTTCTACATCACATTTAATCTGATTTGGTTTAGAATGAGATTACTTATGGCTGGAAATACTTTTTTTCCCAATTCCTTGCTTGGCTTCTGAACAGATTTGTCACCCTAATGACTACCCACTTGTTTTTATGTTCTTCCACCTTGAAGCAAAATAGTGTGTTTTCAGTGATTGTCTGCAAGATGCTTCAAAAGAGAAAATTCTTTTTAAATGAATCTTTTCACAATCTTTCTTCATGACAATGAATGAAATGAGTCACAGCATGGTATTACAGATGAAAAGCACTGCCCCCTGTGATTTCTGCCTGCATGGCACAAAGTTCACACTATTATACATCCTGCTGTGAATTAAGTTGTTGTGAACTACGTCATGCCATTGAGCTTAACTCAATGACATTGATTTTAATACAGCAGATTTTAATAGTGAACTGGATGACTTTCCAGGGAAGGGGTTATTTATTTGCCTTCCTCCCAAAAGTACATACTTAGCGACTAGTGGAAATCATACAGAAGAGTGACAAGAATAACAGATATTTTAACAAATAACCTTCAAAACAATGGAGTTCTCCTGGATTTACCCAAGACCAAAAAATCATCCTCTCATTTCCTCTCCAAATTAAATTTTGTAATGCAGTACATTCATATAACCTGGTACCATCTTTATCCTCTACAGGCATCATTCTTGTCTAATATCTGAGAATGATCCTCATTCTCCACTTTGCAATTAAATATTCTACAGTCATAGTGAAAGAAGAATATTGGTTTTAGATAAATATAACTCAAAAGGTTTGTTGTTAATAGAGCTCCATTGTTTTAAGGACATGTTATCGGTGTGTGTGAAGTATATATGGGTATGATTTAGATGTATTATGAATATGCTTTTTAGTCATATTCCCTGATAAACATGGTTTGTGTTAGCATTACAATTGACAGTGTGAGGTTTAAAAGATTCAATTCTTTTTATACTTTACTAAACCTTCTTATACTCTGCTAAAACAGGAAGATTTACATAAACTATCAGTATTATTGTTCCAGAATCTAAAATTATCAGCAAGTGCCGTTAAAATCTTGCATGAATTGATCACTTAGGGAAACAATTCCTTAAATCACAGGTTTTATAGGTCTTCAAAAAATGAGCAGCATATTCAGTTTATTCTTTTTGAATATTCCTTTTACTTTTCTTCCTAATTCCTATAGACAACAACAGACATAGATGTAATAGTTTTAAAAGGGATTTTCTTGAACAAGTTGAGTTGAACCTGAAGTTCAACTTATACTAAAAAACAAATGAAGTAAGAAGAAAAGATTTACCTATACCTTGCCTGTGGTTTCTCTTGCAGCACAAATTTAACTGTTTATACTCTGAGTGTAAAAGACATAGAACTAGGAAAGAAAGAGAGATTAGAACCCATAATAATATTCTTTGTAGCAGAAAATTTTCTTGAGTAGCTAAAAGAGCAGTTAACATTTGCAGCTGGCGAAACATGTCAATCAATTAGAAAAAGATGCAACTGAGGGAATATTTATCTACAAATAACAGATGCCTGCCAGAAAACACCAGAGTCAACAGTTTAGGTGCACTTGATATTTGTGCAGTTTTAAATTTATCCAAGGAAAAGTGACTAAACTACTGACGTTGTACTATAAAAACTCAATGAGACTTTAACTATTTAAAAATGACAGAGAAGTTACATTTTTTTTTTAACAGAGGAATAGGAAAATAGGGGAAAAATTAAGACAGTTTTTTTTAAAAGGTATAATACTGAGGTTTGTGGTTTCAGAAAACTGTCTGTTACTAAGTAAAATACTTGCTTATGATTTAAACTTGTGGCAAAACAATCAGTGAAGCACTATTAGAAAAGCCAGGAAAAAATCTTCTATGAAACTATCAGAATTTTCCAGGCAGACTGACACTTCTGGATAGAGTACAGTACTTTGACCCCATGGACACAGTAAAGAATCCAAAATACTACATGAATAAGCCCTCATGCAGAGTCAAGGAGGAGTCTACAAAAATAAGACACAGAATTGCATGCCGTGTAGCAAAGCCAAAACAAACCAGCATAATACTTGGCACTTGGAAAAAAAGAGGGAAAGAAGCTAGTGCTCATTAGATCACTGTAAGAACAGTACAAACAACATTAAACGTAGGTGCAAATAAACTATAACACTATTTGTAGCAATATCAAGTGGAAGAATAATGTATTCCATTAGAAAAGTTTTAGGCATACCATTTTTTTTAATCACAAAAAGGCTCCTTATGGAAGAAAAAGGGCTCAGATGAACTGAAGAAAAGACTCAGAATGTCTTCCAACTATACAGAAAAGTCCCTAAGAGATTAAAAAAAAATTATGAAAGAACACAGTCTTCTGATGACTCATCACATCTTCAGTGTCCTTTTCCTAGGTGTAATTAAAAAGCAGTTAAATAAACATAATGCTTTGCAAATCTCTGCGGAATGAAGAATCAGTAACCACTGGCATATTGCAAAAAACAGATAGGTAATTGTCCAGTTTCTACCTCTGAACTCTATTCTCACTATCATCAGTGGCAGATATTCTTAACAAGAGTGAGAGATAACATTAAAAGTTTCCATTTTCTACTTGATGCAGCTGTAGGTTTCTAACAAATGTTTTAAGGAAAAGAAAAGTTCTGAAATGCAGCACTCCCTTAGAGAGTTGTCATTTACTCTGACTCTGCTTTACATTGCATTGAACACACAATGAGATTTTCCACTGCAACAAGTGTGCAACATGCCATGTGCATGCAAAACATTTTTAATATGCAGGGGTTAAAGATCTTTTCATGAGAAAAACAACAGAAGAAGATACTTTGAGGTCCTTAAAATTCTGAAATGAGCATTGAGCTAATGATAAAAAAAATTTTAATAGCATACAACAATAAAATAAACAAGTAAAATGTGAAAAAAATAATGACAAAACTGGTTGCTTCATTAGACAAAGCCAGTGTTAAACAATTCTCTAGAACTCCATAGCATTGGGGTTATTTTTTGTTGGAGCAGAAAAAGGTACAGTCAACTGCTTTCTGGTCATCTGTGCAAGTCATGTTACACAAAGCTTAACAGTGAGAGCTTGGACACTTTGCAACCTAGAACTGCAGCAGGTTCCTTGACTTTGTGGGATTATTCAACAAGATACTATGGATGTAATCAAACTGCTATCCACAGTCATCTTTCATTTATAGTAACAGGCTGTCGTTGCTCATAGTTCATTCCTCTCTTCCTTATTGTTTCTATGTCATCCTTTTTCACTTGCCTTATTTACCTTTGTTCACTTGCTCCAAGTTTGGTAGGGTTACTACTGAACCCTATCAAACAATTAAAGTGACTACAAATAATGAATAATTACACCTTTGTGTTTTTTTATATCTTTATCTTTTTTTTCCTGACTTAACTATAGCTCATGAGCCCTTCAGAAGGCATAGCATCTGGAATTCTGTTTAGAGACCTTCTTGGAATCAGGGGCTCTTGGTTCCTTCAAGTTATATCAAGGTTTATGATTTTTTTAAAAATTGATTTTGAAATGAATACTTATTTTGTAGTATTTTGTCTCCTGGTATAACACAATTACAATCAAGTTCTGTTTTATGGTTCTGTGTGTTCTTTGTTGTTTAGTTTTGGTTAGTTTTTTTCCTAACTGTACATCGACTCCTAATCATTTATTAGAAAATCCTGACTATATGTCCAGGTTATGTGTATGACTCAACAGTTAAAACCATAAGGCAAACAAAAAGAATGAAATTTAGTATTATTTTTATTTGGATGTCTGACTCCTGAGCTTGCATTTCTTAAGGCATTACTGTTCCTAGTAGAACTGTAATAAAAAACAGGTAATAATGTAATACATAACCCAGGAAATTAAAGAAATTCCTTTGGGCCAGTGGATTGATTTTTCAGTTTAAACCCTGAAGGATGCATGCATCATTAAAGATTTGATGTTAGGTAAGAGTACCATCCCCAGCTGGCAAAACAGATGCATTACTATGTATTACGGCTGACAACAATTTGCTGAACATTTTACTGTTCAGTTCTGATTTTGGCAAGAGTCATGCTTTGAAGTATTCTAAACTAAGAGGAAGTGAATTAGGGATGAAAAACCCTCAGAAAACCCCCTGAGATTCTCACATAATGAAATTACGCACAAAAGAAACCCCAAAACCAAACCCTGGCACCCCACTCCAACACAGGGCAAAAATTCTAAGTTTTGATATTCCCAAGAACAATCCTATGCAAATTCCTACATGATTGCCACACGCTCTCTCTGCAGCTTGTCAGGATATATTATGACAAAAGCCTGCCAACAAGTGTTCCAAAATTTTCTCGAATTGTGAATCCTCCTTTTTATTTTAGGAATAAATATTTGAGGTAGAAATCAAGCCAGAGGGAGCTAAATGGATAGACTTCTGATTTCAACAGAGCCAGCACCTATTCCTGTCATACAATGATTTTTATTTTTACTTCTGACTACACTAATACCAGAGGTATACTCAGTAAAAAGTAAGGCATCTTTGAAGCAAAGCTTGGATTTTTTCTTCCTGTTCACTGTTTCTTCCTGATCACTGTTTAAACTGCTGGTTATGATAAAGTGTTTTGTAGGTGTTACTCCAATGCAATATTATAAGAGAGTCAATGTTTACTATGCAATGTTTTCACATTATATGTGACAAGTGAAAAAAGTCTTTATCTCAGGAAAATTAGAATGGAAGCTAGTTTTTCTCTCATCCATAGGAAATTGCCATGGACCTTCTAAGCTTGACTAGATGATGTCTTGAATATTTGGTGTATTTGTGCCTCTTTATTTTCTCTTTCTTTCTTGTCTATTTTTTTGTTGATGGCTAAATATCTTTGCTTGCATACCAGGTCATGCTGAAAGCTCTAAATTTATGTGCTCAACTTTTTTATTGTGAATTGGTGATATGCTACAACTTGGGGGTTTTTTTTGGGAGGGTGAGGCAGTGGGTGGGGAATTTAATTAAAAGAAATATCTCTTTCCCCTCACTAAAAATAAAAGTATGGTAGAAGACAAATTTTGAACAAAAGGATCCATTCCTATGACTTTGTTCTAGACTGTCAGATTTCTGACAAACTATTTCATACGAGCAGCATTGCAAGTGTTATCTGTGGCCAAGGTCTCTAGCATTTTCAGTGCTTTCAGGTTGACCTTTATTTTTAGCTCTGAGTGTCTCTTGCCCTGTATAAAATTTTTAACCAGATGAGTATAGTGCCCCATCATGCCATCTGGGTTTTATTCAGGATAGCAAGTCCATGTGGTATGTTTTTGTCTAACATCCTTTCCTCAATAGCACTGCCTGCAGATGTTTTCCCTAGGTTTTTCTCCTCTAGTTCCTGTTTTCACTGACCTCTAAATTCCCCTGAGGTTTTAATTTTATTTTGTTTTGTTTTGTTTTAACTTTTGTTACGTGCAAACCATACGGGGCACATTCTGAGGAAAGTAAACAGATTTCTCCAAGGCTAATAACTTAGTTCTTTAAGTGTTGCATATAAAAGAGTCATTGTGAGTGAGAAAGGAACCCAGGGGTATGACTTGCCAGGTGCTATGCTAGTGTGTTATCCTCATCATTTGCTGTTGCTCTGGGAGACAGTTTATTTTTCCTTCTTTACAGCTGCAAGACTGTGTGGAAAAATAAGGCAGGTTTAAAATACCAGGAGCAGGGACTTGCAGAGCAGGGTGTAAGTGGGAATGATATTCTAGTACAAAAAAAATTGAAAACCACAGGCTTGTGACACCTTTCCACCTTATGCTGACATACATACTTTCCCACTGTGAAATCAGTATTTTTAAACATGCCTTTGACACTGAGATAAGTGGCAAACTGAATGTTTGAATAAAACAACAGTTCTGTGTCTTTTCCCAAGATAACATGACACTGGCAAAACATAGCAGATTAATCCTAGATACCTAGATAATTTCAGGTTTTGGTGAGGCCTATTCCTTCTGCTCTTAAGAGCAGTAACAGTCCTCTTAACATCATCTACTCAGAGAATATTTGCATTGCAGGGCCTACTTGAATGTATATCTCTGTTTTCAGCAAGATATATTTCACATCAGATCATCCGCTTTGGCAGGGCAACATTTTTTTTTAAAGTATCAATTAAAAATTAAAAAAAAAAAGGTAGATTTTAGCTGAAATAGATGAACAAGCAGCACAAAGCAGGATGCAGGATAAAAATTTCAAGTGCTGCTGAGTTGAATGTTGACTTAGAGATATATGTAAAAGAAATCCATGGTAAAATTAGGAAAAATAAATAGACAGTAATTTGCAGTAGCACATTCACTTATTCAGCTATTATTAGGAAAAAGACTCATTTGCATAATTCAAGCTGTTCATCTCATAATAACTTCGTCGTTTACCATGTACTAATATTGTGTATGTAGTTGTATTGCACTATGAACAGAATCTACATCTCACTGTTCTGGCAATGATAATTCAGGAAACCACACTCTGTGTGTCCCCCAAGTTTCTCATAGCAATTCTTATAGCTCAGACTCAAACGAAAAAAGAGTCGAGGCCGTGGCTTCCACTGACCAATATATTTATTTTGGGAGAGTCTTATTGTTACAGAAATACTCTGCTGAACTGTGAGTGACCTTTTCTACCTCCTTTTGCAAATGTGTTATTGCTAGCTAGCATACAAAATTAAAACCAGATATGCTCAGCTTTATGTATACTCAGTGAAACCATGTACAGAACACTGCTTGCTTTGCTCAGAATGATCTGCAAGAGGGGTCCATTAGTTAAAAAAGTACATGTCAAATACCATTTTAAACTATCTTCTCACTTCTCTTTCAGTTTTCATGATGATACATGCTGTCATGGATGCTGACACACTTCTTGACATTGTCTTAATTGATTGTGGAAAGACTTGAATGCTCAATTTTCCTCCAAGGAACAGAGTAATGTGTAACCCAGAAATGCATTGAATGTTAACTATATTATATGAAACATAAAAATCTGTGGTTTGGAAGTGAAAGTTGTCTTCTATCTCTGAGAATAGAATATTTCAGTTAGTGAACAAATATGCTCTATAGCAATTCTCTAATAATAAATATTAAGTAGATATTATATGTATATTCATATAGCTTGTTCTACCTACTTCAGAAAGATGTAGCATTCTAAGTTGGATAATTAGGCAGCTAATAGATGAAATGATAAGATTCAGTCACATCTGAAATCTTTTCCATTAGCTGCATTACTGTTCTCACAGTAATGAGACTTTCTTCTTCCTTCTTATGTCATGATTAGTTAATCAATAAGAAAGTTAGTAGTACAGTAACATTTCAGAGGCACAAGGAGACCACCTATAACAGTTAACAGAGCTTTGATGAAAGCCTTTCTTCCCTGACTGTGAAAAGATATAATTTGCTTAGAGGTTTTCTGAATCTAGATATCACAACTTTGAGAACTAGATTAGGAATCTACATAGGAGACAGAATGAAAATGGTCTATGATACCTAACTACAGGATGTAGCATATGACACTTCAGATTTCTCTCCTTATACACCAAATTACCTTTGCCAAAAAAAAAAAAGTAGCTTATGTCCCTGCAAAAATGAGTTTATTATCTAATAAATAAAGTCTATAAGACTAAGAGGAAAGAGGTGATGATACCCGTACTTCTATTAAGCTGAGCTATGCCTTCACTGTATTACATCATGGAGTATTCCATTCATGAAAAATTGATGGCTTTTTTTAGGGTGGTTGTGTGATGATAAATAAGGTACAATAGTATCTTCAGAATAAATAAAATCAGAAAAAATAAGCAAAGAAAATTGATAGTTTTATGTAAATGTCTTGTTCTTCAAGGTTTTCAAATGCAAGGCTTGTACTTTTGAGTATAAATTACAAATATTAGCAGAAGCTGCACATACTTCAGCAATACAATTGTATTTATTATGTAGGTCTTGTTTATCTTTCAATGTTTCAGAAGTTCTTCATCTATTTGTTTAAATACCAGACTGCATTTTCTTTAACTCATTAAACTGGTCTTCAAAATATTAGACAAAAAGAATGTTTCTAAAATATTTCATTCCTAAAATGATTTCCCTGAGATCTCCTTCATTATTACTCCACAGGCATTGATCCTTGTTAACAACAAAATCAGCAAAATAAGCCCATTAGCTTTTGCTCCTCTGAAGAAACTGGAAAGACTTTACCTGTCCAAGAACAATCTGAAGGAACTCCCAGAAAATATGCCAAAGTCTCTTCAGGAGATACGGGCCCATGAGAACGAGATCTCCAAGTTGAGGAAAGCTGTCTTTAATGGACTGAATCAAGTGATTGTCTTAGGTATGATTATAAGAAATTATAACAAAGTCAACTCAATGTTTAGTCAAGATGTTATTTTTAGTTCAAACAGTGATTTTATTTAGAAAGCCAAGAAATGCTCCAATAAATTGTACCTCAAAATTATTTTTGACCTGAAGGATATAGGTACCTACACTGCAGCATAGCTCACAACCATGTTTTATTGGCAGAACTAGGCACCAATCCAATCAAGAGCTCAGGCATTGAAAACGGAGCTTTTCAGGGGATGAAGAGGCTCTCCTACATCCGTATTGCAGACACCAACATTACTAGCATCCCAAAAGGTAAGAAATTCAATTAGTATTTCAGAAATTTTCACAGGTATAATACAGTGACTTCTAGACAGCTGAAAAAATTAAAAGTCTTTATTCAAGGCTTTTTGGTCAATTTTTAGAGTATCCATTATTTTACTGCTTCATTTTTTGGTCAATCGACTTTGGTTTGGAACATTTTGTTTTTCTATTACAAAAAGCTCCACAAGTGGTGAACTGTCAAAGTAAGCCATCTTAAGTTATTTCACTTTTCTTGTCTCATAGCTGAAATATAAAGTGGAAGAATGTTTTCACCCTCCAACCCTGGTTGGTGATCCTGATCAACATTACACAGATGTAAACTCAAGTAGAATTTGATGAAGATCTACAAGCATAAAATGAGCCTTCCACAAGTCTGTGGGATTTAAGCTAAATTTATCAAACCTATACAAAACAGAAACATTTACTATTTTTAAAAGTAATTAATTGTAAACTGCTACAAAGTAAGAACAATATAACCTATTAAAACTAAAATGAAACAAAACAAAACAAACTGGAATTATTTCAATCCAGAGGAAATTATATTCAATCTATTCATACTTCAGCCAGCAGACTGTTTTGAAAAAGCTGAAAACTTTTTTGAAAGTTAATACTAGTTGTTATTTCTTTCTTCCCATGTTTCCTGTTTTGGATGTTCCTTTGAGGGACCTCAGATAGTTAAAATATTTGATTTCAAGTTTTCTTTCCCTGATAAACAGAATTTGTAAATTAGCATGTGCTCTACATAAAATAACATTAAAATTATTTTACCTTACCTTTATTATCTCATTTTCTGCTGCTGTTAGTTTTTAATCATCTGAGTATCGAATGTTTTTAGATTTACATACATGGATAGTCTGGCTAAAATGAAAGCCCTTTATCTTTCACTATTATATATGTTCCATTTACAAAATCATGTTGGCTAGAATTCATAATTGAGAGTAATTTCATTTAACTATTTTTTGAAGACTTAACTACTCTGTGATGGCCTATGATGAAATAAGACCTTGGTCTTATTTTGTGCCAAAAAAATTGCTATTAACTGTTTTCAGTTTGACTGATTATGAAAGTTACTTGTTTCATTCAATGAAATGTTGTTGGCCATGTCTAGTAAAAATCTTTTTGATACTCTAAAAGACTCCCAGTACAACAAAAGTTCTTTAAAAAATATAATGCAGTTTTATCAAAAGTAATCTGATATTGTTCCCTTTTTCAGGCCTTCCCCCATCCCTTACTGAACTTCACCTTGATGGCAACAAAATCAGCAAAATTGATGCTGACGGTCTGTCTGGACTCACCAACTTGGCGAAGTAAGAATTCATTTCTTCTTCTCACGTAAAATATTTGTTGTAATTGCAACCAAGACACACAGAATTAGGAAACATTATTCTGGGCTTCATGAGTTTTATCATCATTGAAGCAGTACATAACTTAGCAGAAGCCTCTAAGGACTGACTTAAGAGAACAAAACACTTTTAATTTTGTTTTTTCCTAACAACACTTTCCAGCTGTCTCCAGATATTATGAGTGATATACACACAGATATATTTTTTTCAATTATGTAATGCTTCTTTCCATTTTTGGTTTATGCAGTTTTCTTGGGTCATTGCTTGCTCATGCAATTTGACTTGGAAACTGAAGGGAAAAAAGCATGTTGGAACCAAAGCTGCTTGTAACAGTGTTTCCTTTGTTTCTCAGGAAAGACAAGTCTGCCATGAGTCTAGGGACATGACAAGAAACGAATCATATAATATAAATGAAAAAAAGTGCAGTTTTTACATAATGATTGTGCCTTGCTGTTCCATGAACATGTGGTTGTGTAAGGTTTTCTAACTGGGAAAATGTAAGAAAAAATCCAAGACAGTAGTTATAGACATACACAATTCTTTGTGAAACGGTCTATATTATATAACTTTTTAAAATAGTAAAATGAGCCTTTAGTACAAGGTAGTTTAATACTATGATACTTTAAAACTTTTGTATGAAAATAGAAGTGAAATTAGTCTAAAATACAGTTAATCAGATTACTGGATCTAATTCTTGAATCATCATCTCAATCGTTATGCCTGTCATAATTATAGCAGAAAACAGGAATCAAAGAAAAGTTACTGAGCAACAAGAGTTAAGTTATTCACTATTTATAGTAGCTTAGACAGCAATTTTATTCAATCACATATATAGTAACTTAATATTTATTTTGAATCTGTCAAGTGACAAAGCTTAGAAGAATTTTCTAGTGCTTGTGATATAAGACATTTCAATTCACAATTGATCACAGACTCATCCCTGCTCAAAACAGTCTGCTCCTGGATTTTAATGAAACAATAAAAATACCATAATTATGGGTTACAGGACTATGAATCAGTTATTGTTTATGATAGAGGCTTAGTATTAACTGCTCCATCCTTCAAAGAAAAGATAAAAAAAAACCGTCCAAAGCCAAAACATATCATAAGTTTACTGAAAAGATGTATCTCCGTTCAGTGGAAATTGTATCAAGCCCAGAATAACCATGTTGAGCAGCATGAAATTTGTTTAAAAAATAGTAGAAATGGGCCAGCAGAGATGTTGATGACAAAAGCAAGTGAAAAAAATTATTAGAGAATTTCTTCAATTTTTTGGATATCTTTTTTTAATGCTCTTCAATGAGTTAGAACCCTGCTACTAGATCAGATAAAACACTGGGAAAACATTTTTCTCATGGGAAAAAGGAGACAAATGACTGTATTCTTTCCTAACACTCTTAATCAGACTGTATTTTGCAAGCTAATATTGACTCAGTTTGTAAACATAGCCCCCAGTGGCCCAGAGTTTGTTTGGAGCACATTTAGATGAGACGTAATTACATATAATTTCACTGCTTGTTGGAGTTAGATCCACTTTTCTACAGACTCCTCCAATTTCACTCTTTCCTTAAAAGATTTTCTTGACATGAGCTAATATATAGTTGGATCTTGACCATCTCTATGATATGTAAAGGGTTACTTTTTATTCAACAGACCAATATGAAAGTCAGAGCTGCTTTTATTATTTTATTTATGCTAGTCTCTCTAGATATTTCACTTGTGCTCGTAGACCTTCATATCTAACTAAGATTTATTTAGATATTTGAGAACCAAGAATTTCTAGCCTTCTGCCAAAATATGGGGTTTTTTTTCCCAATCTTTTTAAAGACATACACGATGAACACCTTTCAAAGTCCTTTGAAGACATTCTGTAGGACTTCAGACTATATCTGTAGGATCAAATCCTCCAAGCATTTGTAAATCTTGATGTACTCTCATCAAAAGGAATTTTGTTGTAATAACTTTTCAAATGGAAATTCTTCCTGACCAAAGTCTAGCAAAGATATGAGATACTGTGATCTGAGTTAAATAAATTTCTGTTGATGTCTGTAGGAGACCTCATTAAACTCTCATTTGTCATTTATTAGTTTGACAACATTGCAATATTTTAATGAGTATGACATGACTATTTCTATTATATGGATTTCTAAAACAAGAACTAAGATATATGCTTCCATTCTTGAGACAGCATTATGTCTTGAAATCTCTGCCATAAAGATCAAACAACAGTTTTCAGTTCTGTGATGTTATACTGGGTCCAGATTCTATCTTTTGAAGCTGACACAAATCACAAAGAATTACAGGTAGTAGTTTACTGTGAATAAGACTTCCTCTAAAAGCATTATTCATAGTGAATTATTTTATCACAAAGCTTTTGATTACCTATATGAAAGTCTTTAATTGATTCAATTATCAATAAATCTCAGAACATTTTTTCCTCAAAGTTAAAAATAATTGTTTAAAAAAATATAAATGAAACTAGCTTTAACCTTTACAGAAATAATCTGTTCAAAACTCATGATGACAACTCCTGCAGAGTTACCAGTGAATTCCTTACTGCAATATAGACACTAACTTATGAGAGTCTCTTCAAAGTATTCCATGGTTTGGTCAATGCAAATCAAAATAGTATTAACACAGAAATAAACAGGTAGCAGCAGATTTTCCAAATTGAAAGTTAATTGTGCTGGTAAACTCAGAATGTGAATGTATAAAGCAAGAATGATGATTTCATGATGAAAGGTCTGGACTGGAACATAGGAGAATTGTCTTTTGTCCCATTTCTGTGTCCCACTGAACAGATCATTATGTGTGACTCAGCTCCTATTTCCAGTTTGTGACATGGCTGTAACTATTTAAGTCTCTTAGAAGGATGTGATGATAATTTAACCTTAACAGTTCTGATCATCCAAGGTTATGTAGTTTGACAAAGAAAGTTATAGTCAGTGCTCCTAAAGTTATGCAAGAAACCCTTATTCAACTTTTGAAGAAAGACTGGTGCCTATGGAAGTACAGAGCACGTAACTATAGTGGGATTAATTATAGCTCATAAGAGTATGCAGTACAATGGGCACAATTTGAATGATATCATGATAATTATGATAGTTGACATCAGCTGTCAAACTTATTTAAATAAAACCTATACTGAATTCTGATGACTCTGTAACTCATGCAGAATTCTGAAAATTAGCCTGATCTACTCTACAACAGTAGTGTAGAAAAGTAAACAACTCAAGAAAGATGATTATATGGGCAAGTTAAACTTTTTCTTTGTTTTCAGATTGGGTCTCAGCTTCAACAGTATTTCTTCAGTTGAAAATGGCTCCCTTAACAATGTACCTCATCTGAGAGAACTCCATTTGAACAACAATGAACTTGTTAGAGTACCTGGTGGACTGGGTGAACACAAATATATTCAGGTAAAGTTTATCATACTGCCTCAGAGAGCAGCAGTTAAAAGATTCCAAATGGTATTTGTGTGGTTACTCAGTCTTGAACAGAAACATACACAGTATGTGTGCAAAAGATATCTTGATGTAAGTTTCATACACGGCTGAATAGGCATGGAAAAGTTGCATACAACAGGAAGATTCATTTTCTTATTTTTGTATGGATGTGGCTATGAAGGTCTAGAGTTTACCATAATTATCTGAAGGTGTGCATTCATTTTCCATACGTCTCTGATGGGATGCAACAAATAGGGGATTATTTGTGTACTTTGATTTCCTCTTTACTAAAAAAACACTTTCAAAGAATATTTCTTTTGTTGATTTCTTTTCGATTCAACTCAGTGACGTTTTTCAGCCTTTCTGAAGAGCCTTCCCTTTTGTGTCTCAAAAAACTATGCCTTCAGGGGAGCAAAGAGATGCAATATGCTTGTCACTTAAGCAGTATTTTTAAGGTCTGTATGGCTGGGTAGCTGGAAATATGGCCTCTTGGAACCAATTAAAATCTATCTTGACTTTGACTAAGATTTGACAGGGAAAAAGCTCCCAAAGAATAAAGACTCCCAAATGTAAATCACCACTTGCATGTAGTTTGGGAAAATTCATAAGGAATGGTGACTTTGCAGCTAAGTAGTATTAGTCAGATATTTTAATTCATCATTAGTGATTACTTTGGCTCTGAGTCCTGTACAGTTGCACTCATAAGAGTGAAAGTATTAGAACTGCAGGGAAAACTGTTAGCACCAAACACATTATTTACATATGACACATGCTTCTGAATCATACAACTGTATTAATAGTTCCACATCTTTGACTCTTACTTTGGGTATAGTATCATCAAATGATAGTAATGTTATTGAAATGCCTTGCACTATTCTTTTTTGGAGAAATTATTTCTAATTTGGTATACTCTAAGTAGTCCAAAAGGTGAACAGAATGAAAGTAATTTTGAAAAAAAGAGGGATTGTCATTCTGCGTAATATTGTACAATACATACCGAGCATTTGACATCATACCTTTTATGTTACTTGCCATAGCAGACATGCTTCTCATTTCCCTACTTCTATGCTTTTCAGGTGGTCTATCTTCATAACAACAAAATTGCTTCAATTGGTATCAACGACTTTTGCCCTCTTGGCTACAACACCAAAAAGGCTAGCTATTCTGGCGTGAGTCTCTTCAGCAACCCTGTGCAGTATTGGGAAATCCAGCCCTCTGCTTTCCGATGTATCCATGAACGATCTGCAGTACAGATTGGAAATTACAAATAGATGTCTAAAGATGGGTTTCGGTTGTGTTTCACCTAAAGTATCCATTGCAGTAGGCCTGTTAAAGAAAAAAAAGTTACTAGCAATTAAAGCCAAATACCAGAAACTTCACTTTAAAGTGAAGATGATCCATTGATGTAGAATAAATGAATCATTACAGATGTACAAGTTCAAGCATAACATCAAAAAGAATTGCCAACTGTGCTTTAAACTGACTTATTTCAGCCTTCTTTTCCAGCTTTCTGTGGTATTTTTCAGTTTGCTGAATGCTACACTTTTTCAGATTCCACTGTATATGAGATTCGGAGTAAATATTTGTCAAGCAATGATATATTAAAAAAAAAAAAAAAAAACAAAACCAAAAGATTGAGGTTATTTTTACAGCCACACACACACAAAACTAGAGGGAAAGAAGAATCTCAAATCATCTTGAGACTTGAGAGGGTGAGAGTTATCTCTTTTAAATTTATTTCAAGCCCTGGAGGTTTAAAAATATCCACTATTACACTAAGATAATGCTAAATGTATCTATTTAGGAGAAGCAAATAAAGTTGTTGATAATGTCATTATTTTGGGGAAAAATAAAAAAAAATCATACTGTAAACACAATTCTTAAAGGTTTGCCATTCTTCTAGAGCAATGCTCTTCAGCATTAGCCTAACATAACCCTATTGAACAAAATAATGAGTAGTCTGCAGTACAAAAGCTGTAACCTATATCTGAAACTCAATGACTAAATTTCTCTGGGGCAAATCCTTCTCACCGTAGTCACAAGATCAGTTTTTATGACTTCAGTGATATTGCCTTGCAGAGTATGGTTATCAGGGTTTAGCCATTGGTATCAATTCATGTACATATCTAAACCAAAAACAATAGCAGTTCACTGTTCAATTGTTCTGCATTTGCCAGCATCATTTACTGCTTTTGTTTTTTAAACAATGTTTTTAATTGTCTAGTAGAGATATGCAGGCTTCCCATCTGATGAATTTGTGGAACTTAGATGATAAGCAAAACCTCATGTATAGTAAAATATGAAGTGAAATAGCTGCAAGGCCTATCTGGACTTTGATGAGACATCATTTATAGAAGTATCTTTTTAGATTGGTTTGAAACATTGGGTTCTTTTTGCAAATTTGATTTGCAAATTGGGATTCTTAAACCCATACCAGTGGGTAGCAAGTACATCAAAGGTAGGCTGCACATTTCTACTGTCAATCTACAAAGCTAAACATATACTCAATAAAAATGTCACCTTCAAAGAATCTTCTGCAGCCTCTTAATACTCCAAGGTCAATCTCTCTAATTTGTAAAACTTATATGTCATTTATATTAAAGAATAATGTAATACAGGCAAACTCTAAAGTGTTTGTCTTTATTTTCTGTTTTAATGACATAACATAGTGTGTCAGGACTTTATGATTGTCTCAAAACCTGAACATATTTTGCACAGTGATAGCTAAAGTAAGAGCAAGGTTATGTGAAATTCTCTTGCTTCAAGAAACTTTTTCATACCTAATTTTCATAGGTATTTTTTCTAGAAAATTAATCTATTTTCTTGATAGCTGTCATTTATTTAAGTAATAAGAATTGGATTAAATTATGACTCACTGAGGACATTACACAGCATAAGCATGTTTGCACACTTGTTAGCTATCTTCTTGATATAGTAGCTAATGATTTCCCTCATTTGCATGTATTTTTTTCTCCTCAATTTCTCATTTTCTGAGTGTTATTTTAAAAGAAAACTAACAGTACGTGATATCTTTCTGTTAGTGGAGGGAAAACCCTCCAGAAAATCATCAGATTTTTTTCTTTTGGGACTTGGTTGGATATCGACTCTTATTCAGAGAGAAACTTCCTGCAAAAAGTTAAATGCTGTCATTTTAGTAGAGAGCAAAGGCATTCTCTTAACTTCAACAGTTTCACAGGTCTTGGATGTACACAGTAAAATGTTCAAATCATCAGATACAGGCACAGCTTGGAAGAAGAGGTTTATACAATAAGTAATGACAACTTTTTACATTAAACTTCTTGTAAACACAGATCTATAAATTTTCCATTTCTCCCTCCATTTCTTTAAAATCTCTCAATACTAAGATTTTTTTTCTATATCTCAGCCTGGTCCTCCTCTGTAATATCTATGGTATATTCCATAGAAAGTTTGCTGCCTTCTATGCTAAACAAAAATTATTCCACATAAAATACATTCTTTGCTAACAACCAAGGGCCACAAAAATAACAGGACTTTCCTGATTCCCAGTCTTGCACAGTAAAACACAATAAGCAAATCTTACGAGACCTTAGTTCCACTTTGAAACAAAAGAAAAAAAATGAAACACAAAAGGAATTAAGGGAAGAGAAGGAAGGAAGGAAGGAAGGAAGGAAGGAAGGAAGGAAGGAAGGAAGGAAGGAAGGAAGGAAGGAAGGAAGGAAGGAAGGAAGGAAGGNTCATTTTAGTAGAGAGCAAAGGCATTCTCTTAACTTCAACAGTTTCACAGGTCTTGGATGTACACAGTAAAATGTTCAAATCATCAGATACAGGCACAGCTTGGAAGAAGAGGTTTATACAATAAGTAATGACAACTTTTTACATTAAACTTCTTGTAAACACAGATCTATAAATTTTCCATTTCTCCCTCCATTTCTTTAAAATCTCTCAATACTAAGATTTTTTTTCTATATCTCAGCCTGGTCCTCCTCTGTAATATCTATGGTATATTCCATAGAAAGTTTGCTGCCTTCTATGCTAAACAAAAATTATTCCACATAAAATACATTCTTTGCTAACAACCAAGGGCCACAAAAATAACAGGACTTTCCTGATTCCCAGTCTTGCACAGTAAAACACAATAAGCAAATCTTATGAGACCTTAGCAAGGCTGTGACAAATTTGAAAGGTAAACACACTGTTGATTTTCCACAAATTGTGACAAGACCCTGACTGACAGTACCATACCCACCCACGGCATCTGCAGAGACTTCAAAGCAGCAGGAAGCCAAATACTTTTAAAACTGCTTTTCACATAAATACAAAACAGATGTCTGTTCCACTTTGAAACAAAAGAAAAAAAATGAAACACAAAAGGAATTAAGGGAAGAGAAGGAAGGAAGGAAGGAAGGAAGGAAGGAAGGAAGGAAGGAAGGAAGGAAGGAAGGAAGGAAGGAAGGAAGGAAAGGAAGGAAGGAAGGAAGGAAATGAAAGATAAAGTTGAAGTATTTTAAGCCCAACAATGCATCTCCGGTCTCTTGATAAAATAATAATATGGAAAAGAGTCACAACCATAGGACTGAATCATATATTGAAATTAATCTCTTGTATCCTGGTCTGGTCTAAGGCTTTTTATTCCTTCCTGCATCACTGGGCCACAGAAGTGTCCACTCAAACACAGGTACGAACATCCGTCAGGTCTGAGAAGAGACTCCCCTAGGAAGTGTGGAGCAAAACATAACTTTATGATTGATAAATTCAAGCTGGTGGATACAAGAAATATGAGAATAAAACCCCATAATGTCAGATCCTCAGTTGCAAGAATGATGGAAGAATGACTGACATATGGATGCTTCTTATTTCTTCAATTTAATACACAATTAGAAAAAATCAAACTAAAAGAATAGCAGTTATTTGTCTTTTTAAAGAACAACTATTCTCATAACATTTTTTAAATTCTATCTTTTTTTTGTGGTAAAAAGACAGAATAATAAAATTAGAGACAACAATGTGTTTTTTGGCATCTTAATTTAATATTTCCTATGATGAGTATTTAGCAACATGCCTGAGTAAATATTTGGATTTCCCTTTTTCTTATTTAAAAACGTTTTTCAGAATTATGCCCAATATTTTCTGGTACTTTTTCATACCTAATTATATCAATTTTTCTCCTATGCATGAATCTTATTAAGGTGTTAATTAACATCTCTACAGGAAGTTTTTATCTAATGAAAATAGTTCCTTCTGTTTTCTACTGAATTGACTAAATAATTTGGGAATGAAAATGGTGTCTTGAAGAAGCAATGTTTCTGTAAGATTTTGATGCAGTTTGATGAAAATTCTTTTGCTTTTGTAGTATTCTTCCCAAGTTTTCTTTCTTTTTTTTAACTAATAATATGCCTCAGATTTAGGTTTTCCACAAGTACATAATATTTTTTTCTTATCAAAACCAAATATTGGTAAAGAACGTTATTTTTCAAATTTTGACAACAAATCAATTAGCCTTTACATATATACTTTTCTATTAAGGATAGAAGGAAGCTGGCTAGTATCTCCCAAAATGCATCAGGTAATGGACAGTCATCACATGTTTGACTGCTTATCAAATAAATGAGATAAAATCTAAGTTCTGAGAAAGGATCACTTCTTAAATCCCTGGCATCAACATATTGTGCTAATTTCCAGGCCTATAGGAGTATTTTTCATTCTATCTACCAACTGCTTCTCTGATCCTCTAAACACAATGTCTATCAACAGCTCTTTGGCCCATAACATCTTGGGTTTTTTGTTTTGTTTTTAACTACTAGTGGACCATTCTGTTATAATCTCTCTCTGCTCATAGTTCTGATATTTTTTAAATGGTATTATCTGTATCACAGTTGTACATATAAATTATCATAAAGCTAAGAGATTGCTTTTATTCAATACAAGAATCAATTTCATGCATCTTTAATATAATATGCAAAATAACCTGAAAAAAGAACAAAAGACTTTCTGATCCCATCACTACTCTGAAGTGCCATCTAGTGTCACTGATAGACAATGACAAAGTTGCTGTTCACGAAATGTGAAAACCAGGAGGAAAGATGTTTATAAGGCTTTATGAATAGAAGCTATACAAATTTTCATACCTACTCTGCTCTTTTGTCTTTCTGGTCTTTTTTTTTTTTTTTTTTTTTAAATTCAGAATGCACAGTTGTGAAACTCATAGTCTTTTCATACATCCACAGCCAAATAGTCCTGCTTTGCACATGGGTGTAGTTTAGCTCAGTCTTTCTCAATGTACACGCTGCTGTGAGGTCAGTTTTTTCACGGGAACCAGCATAAATTGTCTGTATTTTTTTCTTCTAAAGAGGAAATGTTATTTTTCACAATCATTACCAAGCTGCTGCTAAGTGGTTATGTTTTTTTCCATTCCAGATTTTAATCCAATTGATGTTAATTTAGTTAGATGTTGTTTACTCAATAAAAAGAACTCAAAGAACATGTTAGTGATAACTTTGCAGAGCATGGAAGGGGCAATATAGGCTTTGAGATGTCAATTATTAAGTGCATCATCTTCAATGACAGAACTAAAAATGATTGATAAATTTTATCATAAAATATTACACTAACGGTGCTCCAGAAGTTCCAGCAGCAGTACAAAAAAAGTCTCTGTGCATCTCTTGAAGAGGAAGAAATGCTTTTTTAGTATTTGAATTAAATTTAACCCAAGTGCTCAAATAGCCAGGCTGTTCAGTGGATATATTTAACGTGACACTAAACAACCTTTGGTCTCCTGCCCTGCTTCCGGCTCTGGAAGATCAGGGCTGTTGGTGTACCATAAAAGCCTGAGGATTACTCTAGATGCAGGCGCTACAGTAGACTGCTTACCCTGGCTGTTCAACTCCACATTTTCTGAGATACAAAGCTGTGGTTTCTTCAAAACTGTTTTGCCAGGCTGTTCTTTTATTCAGTGTATACATTAAGCTGCTTGAAAGCTTTTGAGTTTACTTCTATGTGGGTGTCTTCAGTCAGTAGATGAGAAGAATGTTCTGTTACTGCCTGCTTCAACTGAGACAAATCTGTGTGAGAATGGGCAATGCTATAAAAAAATGGTATTTTTTAAATCATATATATATGCACACATCTTTTCAGATTATAACATAATATTAGAAAAAGAAAAAGGAAATAAAGGGAGCTAATAACAAAATTAGAAAATCTGCAATGTGATGAGAAGCAGTGATGGTCATGTTTCTGAATCCACATGTAGGGGTATAGCAAGAAACACAGTGAAAAATTTTTTGGAAAGTAACAGGCATTGTAAGCCTTGCATCTGCAAACACTTATCCACATGAATAATTACAATGTTTTCTATCAGAGTAACTGAAAGCTACAGATAGACATTCCATCTAGAAGGGAAATGAAACAAAAGATGACAACCGCTGTCTAAATACAAAATATTTTTAAACCAATAAATAAAACACTGTCTAAATCACCTCCAAACAGAAAAGTTGCATTCGAAGAATTGTCCCAGGTCCTGTCTTTGACTCACAGACAGATGAAGAGAAGACAAATGGTTAAAAATTATGGTTTCTGGTGATAAATAACATGCTATTTTACTTATATGCAGAAATGTTGTTGCTTTTAGCAATTGCCAGAATGGACATTAGAATATGTACTGCTTTATTCTCTATAAATGGTTACAATTGACAAAACTTTTCTAACATGAAATCAAGCAAAATTCCAGATATTTTTCCACAGCTCTTTATGTTATTGACTCAACAGTACTGAATTATGTATTTTATTATAATCAATATACCTTTTATTATTTTCATATAATATATTAAACAACATTTTAGATTAGAATGAAAAAGACTTAAGGATTTTGCTACTCTTTTTGCATATTTCAAGTCTAGGCCAGTTATGTTATTGCTTCCAGATGAAGATTTAATTGAGATGAATTAGTCTAGTGCTTTTCCACATAGTAACTTTTTGAAAGTGTTCATATCCAAACATAAAGGCATGGAAAATAGGGACCATGTGTCTGCTACTAAATGCATGTTAGAAAGCCTTTTCAACACAGAAACTCAGAACTAATTAAGCTAATCATTTAGTAGTCTATTAATCCTTTCATTTTTAAATTTCAAAGTATTGAATCTTTGTAGGAATGAAAAGATTATAAAGAATAAACTAAATTCCAGGAATCAAAAGATTATAAAAAACAAACTGAATTCCAGAGTGGAGGAAAAAACAAAAGATTTCAAAATGCATAACATAATCTTGACATGAAAGGTAAAATCATTCTAAATGTTACTTTGCTATGTCAGAAACAGACAATTGAAGTGTTTCAAAAGGCTTATTCACTTCTGAGGATAACCCTTCAGAGGGTTACACATCATCCTAATATGAAGGGAGAAAGTGGATATAATGCAATGAAGTCTTGAAACAAACCACTGTCTTTGAAGTGTTGACTGATGGAGAGCAATTGAGAGATCTTAAACCTCAAGCAATTTAATATTTCATCATGCTATCCCCAAAATTAAACAAAAAATTAACTTTTTGTGTATTTTTTCCATTTTGGTCCCTTATTGCTCATTTCCAGCACCAAGTTCTTCAAAGATATGGCATTTATTTTTTATATATTGTGGGAGTCACTGTATGTATGTTACAGGGAGGTGGAGAAGATTGTGTGAATTTCTCTTCAGCAGATGCAGATAGTTGGATTGTTATGGAAAAAAAGTTATGTAGTTAGGCTTCTCATTGCTGTCAAAGGACTAAATCACTGTTAAATGGTAATATTTCCTTTTAACTTCTTTGTCAGAATTCTGTCCCACAGGATTGTTGTATTTCCTACATCTTAGGCAGCAGGAATGTGCTCACACTATGGAAAAAATATGACTGCACAATGACTTTAGATTTTTCTGCAAAGCTGAAAAAGACAACAGGAATGGGATTTGGAGAAGATAAATTTGTCAAAGCTCGTACTTACAGAGGAGCAAGCTGAGGATACCTCCTACCACCTTCCACCATCCTTCACAGTTCAAATGACATAGAGGAGACAAAAGATCTTTCTAGACATCTGTCTACCTCACAGACAACTTCTGGGGCTGGTATGAGAGCATGAGTGGTAGTACACAAACATATGTCAACCTCACAAAAATTACAGATTGAGTAGTGAATGAATAACAATCAGCCCTGCAGAGAAAGGCCTGGGGATACTGGTGGATGAAAAATTGGATATGGGCCAGCAATGTGCACTTGTAACCCAGAAAGGCAATCAATCAAATCCTGGGCTGTGTAAAATGAAATCTGGCCAACAGGTCAAGGGGAGTGGTTCTCCCTCTCTACTCAGCTCTTGTGAGACCGCACCTGCAGTACTGTGTTCAGCTCTGGGATCCTCAGAACAAGAAAGACATTGGATGGACCTGTTGGAGGGAGTTCAGAGGAAGACCATGAGAATGGTCAGAGGGCTAAGACATATCTCCTGTGAAGAAAAGCTGAGCACATTCGGATTCCTCAGCCTGGAAAAAGAAGGCTCCAGGGAAACCTTATTGCAATCTCTCAATATAAAGAAGGCTTATAAGAAAGACTGAGACGTTGTTTACCAGAGACAGGACACTTTAGTGGCAGAACAAGGGACAGTGGCTTTACACGTAAAGAAGACAGAATCAGATTAAACATAAGGAAGAAATTCTTTATGTGAGGGTAGTGCAACACAGTAACAGGTTCATGGTTTGACATTAAGCTGTTTCTAGTAAGGGAGAAGGGACTGTAAAGATAAACTCGGGCATGCCCCATCATTGGAAATGATCAAGACCAAGTTGGACAGGGCTTTGAGCAACATGATCTAGGGAAAGATGTCCCTCCCATAGTAGAGCGGTTGGACTAGAGGATTTTAAAAGGTCCCTTCTAACCCAAACAGTCTGTAAAACCACATGCAGTACCAGGGCCCGAAGTACACCAGGAGGCTCTTGCTATCATGATCATCATCTTCCAGAGCCTTTGCGTACCTAGACATATTCCACCCATTGTTCCAGTAGCTACATTTAAGATCAAGCCCTTGTCCTTACTCTGAGGTTATTGTAGCTTTCAACAAGAAAGGATAATTGTGCAAGGGAAAGCAAGCTGGAAGCCAGCAGTTACATAAGGTACAGTAGCAACCTCATGAGCAAGATGTACAGTCCCATGGCACCTAAGGAAGAAAAGCAAAGCTGAATTGGTGACGGTATCTAGAGCTGGGCAACAGTGACAGATATCCACTGAGGAGCTAAGTCCAAGATCAACCCTAGATATTGTCAATAAGATAATGCCAGGTACAAAACTAGGCATAGCATATGTGCAACAGAGCTAAGGCTGAGGATTCAGTATAAATACAGCTACTGAGTCAATGAGTGAGGCAGCACAGCTGGAGAATGTGGATGGGGCTGGTCAGGATAATCAGAGCCTGTTAGTGTGTTTGGCTCCCAGAATGTGTTGTGTTGTCACACATAGAGTTTGCAGAAGTGCCCAGTCACTCCAAAAGCCTTGTTGTCTACTTGAAGTAGAGAATGTAAATTAATTCTTCCTTGAGGACATTCTTGGTTCCAGGCTTAATGGACACATCAGACATAGACAAGATAACCTTTATGAGGATGAGAGGCACATAGGCATGGAGTAAAATGCTCAGTGTCACCTAAGCAAATTGGGAGCCAAAATGCTATTTTCCAGGACCTTGGAAGGCACATTTTTGGAAAATATTTTGACAAGTGAGTATGTGACAAATCATTAGTGATGGCTTTCAGGAGAGGGATATCATGCTTATGGGCAAAGCAAATGCATTCTTTCCTTCACCATGCTTTGAATCAAAATGTTGTGGAGTGTCGCCTGCACATCTATTCCCTACTTACTCGAAAGAATGTTTCTCATATGGATTTACTATAAAAGTCACCAATCTGAGACAACAGAAATCTCTGATGGTTCTGGATGTAGGGCACATGAGGACACAGAGTCTCATCTCAGGACCAGCCTTGCTCATTCATCAACATTTTCATGTCTCAAAACCCCCTCTTGCTAAGTCACAGAAAGGAGAAAGAATAAACCTCATAAGACTTAGGAAAAAAGTAAGAAAGCCTCACCAAAACTCTTTTACAGAATGTGTGAGTCATTCTAAAGGGATTTCCTTGTTTATATTGTTTCCTGACACCAAATTTATACTGTTTTCTGACTCTCAGGATTATTCAACCACTGTGCTAAAAGTTTCATAATAAATGCAAAGATTTAACTGCTAAAACACAACATAAAACCCTTCCATGCATGAACAATGTTATTACAAATGTGTGGCACTCAGCAGTGGAGACAAGCTCTCATTCTGCTTTCATGAGATTGGAATAGGAACAATGTCTTTTGCTATACCGCAACTGGCTAACCGTATTTCCAAGTTATCTATGGCATAGGAACATGACCTAAATTATAGTGTTGCTCACCGGTACAGCTGTAGCTAAGATTGTGTCAGCAATTCTATGAGAAACCAACATTTCCACTTAAAAATTATTACTCTGCTAAAGCTTGAAATCAGATCCTATTACTGGAACATATTTGTTTCTCTTTTGATAATTAAAGTTAATCCATCTATCTTTATCAAAACTTTAGTGTAAAGTAAGAGTGACATATGCATGCACACTCACATAAATCTTGAGAAACTGTTGAAAACATTGAAAAGACAGAATTGAAATTGTGAATCAGCTAAGGTCAGCACACCTTAGGATCTGAATGTCTGTTTCTTACTGATGGCCTAGGTTATATTCCAGAATCTAAAGCTGCATTTGCGTTATTTAGTGAAAGCACGCCATTTTCCATCTGTGGACCAACTAACATTACTTAGCCCTGTCTCTACTCTAATGCTGTCTTATGCCACAAAGAGTAATGAAGAGTGTCTTCAATTAAAGTCTCTGTTCAGAGTTGGATTTGGAGTGACATACTAAACCCTGGCTAGGAATTTTTTCAATTCAGTCTAGAGTCATGAAAATGCCCATTCTAATAAATTAATGCTATAGAAAATGTATTACCAATGAGAGAGGCACTATGTGATTTACTAGTGTAACTAGAGTCTAAAGGGAAGATAAGTCAGCCCTTTGCTTACAGACCATAATTTTAAACATAGTGATATTAATATTTTGCAATGATCTACCTAAATATTGACAATGCTATTACCATCTTGTTGAGTGCTTTCCTATTTTTTCTTCTCAGTCAGTTGTAATATTTTCTTCAGCCTTTCATAGTAAAGTTTATATGTCTTTTTATATCTTTGAACAGCTGATAACTTAGAGTTCTGATCTGACTGACAGTTTGGAGAAGTCATAATATTTGATTGCAATGTTTTATTTTCCACACCTCCAATACAAAATAAATTACAACCCAGCATTTGAAAAGAAAAGGAATTTCCCTTTAAGTTAGCTTCATATTACTCTTCCAAAAAGGTGCAGCATCTTTAAAAATGCTGTTCTGCCTATTAGTATGAAGAATGCATATAAGCAAAGTAATTTTTAATATTAAGAAAACGTGAAAAAGACTACCATGAAGCTAAAAGGATAGATGTTGATTTCATTTTTTTTCTCAAATCAGTTTGCCATTTAGAAGACAAATATGTGTGCAAATACACAGATGATAATTATCCAAACATCATTGCCAAAATGCTTACTGAAGTCCAAAAAATACAAAGCGATGAAGAAAACAATGTCAGGCTAAGTAGACAGAGAACTGAAATCTCTTAGAGGTGTTAATCAACACAGAATGAGGGAAATATTGATACAGCTTGTTCCTTCCTGGGTTGAATGGAGAGCAAATTAGATCTTAATCACTCTTGTGTCAATCCAAAATAAGCCTATGAAAACTTGTGATGTAAAATCTCTTGTTTCTGTTCTTTCCAATGTCTATGTTATAAAATATGAAATCTATTTAAAAATCTATTTGCTTGACTAAAAAAACCTGCTTAGTGAGGACTCAACTAATGATTAAATGGAAACCTTTTAAATTGTAATTTAACCTTTAAAAGCCCCTTATTTTGGCTTTTTTATTATTGTTTTTTTTAGAGATGGTAAGAAAATGGAAAATACTTTTGGAGGAATAGACCATGACTATATCCAGGCTTGTACATCTCATTTTGCTTGAGTTATTGCTCTGACATTCTTTGCAGCCATTGTGCTTAATACTCAAGTGTCATGGGCTTGTGTGGAGTTGCTTTTTGCTTGGTAACAGGAGGAGGGAACTGTAGTGCTGTTCTTAGTAAGCAGTTCTCGAAAGATCCTTCAGCTCTGAGTTGGACTCACCTCCAGCCTGGTAAGGCCAATCTGGCTTCTCTGTCATCATTATTTAAGAAGGGAAATCTGAACCAGAAAAGGAGTGGTACAAGATGGAGGCAACCATGCTGACTCAACAGTCAGGGATCATAAGTGGCAACTGAGATCTCACTGTCCTTGTGGGTTCCAAAGGCCCTGGATACTTATGGCTGATCATGATCTTAGATGAGCCTAAACTATGACATCAGGTATGACAAGTCTACAGAGAAAATTATGGAAAAAAAACCATTCAGACAATTTATGCATAAGGATATTACCTCATCTAGGAGACTGGACTGGAGCTTCAAGGGCACGATTCGGGTATCAAAACCTAAGTGTTTAATGACATTCTAAATTTCTTAGATGTACCCAGAATTATGCCACTACTTCAGAACAGGACAGAACTCCTCAAGAGGTTTTGTAGCAGCCAGTCCTACTTGGATGTACTGTATAGTCCAGGGCATGTCAGACAGCATTAGATGCCTTTGCATCACCAACTGACAATAGGCAATTGCCTAAAAGTAGATGCCTCGTTATTAGGCATTATGGAGAACTATGCTTTTTAATCAGCTGCCACTTGAAAGGGGACATAGTTTAAGTCCTTTCTCATGACTCATAAAGATAAGCTGGATACCTTAGTGCATCTCAGATGATACTAGATGCCTACATTTAGATCACTGAATATGGTGTGTGTGTTGAATCACTTCCTAGGCTCCATAACTCTATTTATTATATCTCCAATGATGAGGAATGCTTGGACTCCTAGCACACATGTAGACACCTATTTGCAGTTTGCAGTCTCTCAGCATCAAAGTGTGAGATACAGCATCTGAAACCATTTATGAGTGGTCTGCATCTCACAGAAAAATGAAGGCAATCTTAATGCGATGGAATGACTTATGAAATAAATAGCTTTTTTAATGGGAAATTTTATTTTGTGAGTTGTTGTTAGCAGTCCCTTGCAGCCCATAATAAAGCATTAGTAGAATTTCTCAACACTTTACAATTCCTAAGACAAAAGATAATACATCCAATATGAGGTAAATCCGCTCTTAACCTCCTTATGATGGATGAATGAAGAGAAATTAATCACTGGATTGGAATCTGGTGGTTTCCAAAGCTGACCATTTAATTTGGTCAAAAGCATTTCCAGTCAGTATTTCAGACAAGCTCAGTGTCTCCAAACAGGAAAAGGATGAGAAAATTTGTCTGGGAGGAAAAAATTAGAAGAAAATTAAGAATAACTACACTAAAAAAGAATTTAAGAGATTGTCCTTCAATACTTTTCCCCAGTGACCAAAAAAGGTCAGTTTTAGCCATAAGTTTCCTCATTTCAGCAGAAAAGTGAAATGCAATTAGAAGTGAAGAAAAAAGAGGAAAAAAAGTATGAAAGGTGAAGAATGAGGAGAAATTAAAGTGTAAATATAATAGACATTCTGTACATATTCATTGTAAAGCAAAAATAAAACTGAGTTGCACTGAAGGTATCAAGGACAGACTCATAGATATAATGGCTGAAGATAGGTAGAAGAAGCTGAAGTTTATGATAAGGAAATTAAATTCTAGTAATATTATAGAACCACAATTTAGCTGACATTATATATTAGGTAGAAATTAAATATGTAAAAAAAACCAAATCAAACCCAAACCACTAAATATTGTTTTTATGCATTTGGAGAGAAGCAGACTTTCATCAAACTGTTGTGCTTTTATCACGAGGACTATGATGTTCTCTCTAAAGGGAAAAAATATTATTTGTTAGTGATACTTTTACAATGGATTATTATAATAATTCATACATACAAATCTTAGGAACCTATGTACAAGATCTTTGATTCATTTACAGTCCATTTGCATGAGCCTGGAATACCAGAACACCAATGCATCATTACTGTTCATATGCTACAAATATGTAGATACTATATCTCAAAGCCATTGACCTGACATCAGTCTCAGGAAAAATAGTGTAAAAATCTGACACAGAATTCAGTTGGTAATTAATTAAGTGGCAACCGATGTCAGAATAGATACTATTAAATATCTGATGATATAATAGATATTATTTAGTGAGCCTTTACTTGCTCGTGAGGTTATAAACTTGGTGGATAACAGTCTTCTGAAGTGGCAGTGGATTTTTCCAAGGTGTTTCATCTTGAAAATGACAAGCAATACTTTAAAAAAACCTGCACAATAAGTGTCTCCAAAACTGTCCCATCTTCACAGTAAAATAATTTAACACCAAGTGGGTATGTTCCAGTAGGGGTCACATCAACTGGCAGAAGCCCAAATGCTGTGTTCTGGTTATCTGAACATCATGTTCAAGCGAAGAGGTATGTGTCTGTACACCACACTGCTACTTTCCACCTAGAGTTATAGAATATCTTGAGTTGGAAGACATTCTTAAGGATCATTGATTCCAACTTCTTGCTGAACCAAATAAAACTAAACCGTATGGCATCATACTGCTGTATTACTTGAGGCAAAGGGTTACAAAGTGTTACAACAGGAAGTCACTGGGAGACAGTGTCTCATGGAAAACAAGCATGATGCAATAAGCCAGCTTTGCAGGAGGAAGTAGTTCCACGAGGTCTCTTAGAACAGACTGTCTCAGCAGCTGCTGCCCATTACAGCTACGTGTGCAAACCGAAGCAGGTTATCCAGGACATCAACATACACTCTGTGAGCTGAAAGCAAATGTTCCTGTACCAGTTGGAAACCCTGTTAAGTTCTTAAGCCTAAAGATTGTACTTCAAGGAGAAACAAAAGACTAATGTACTGAGTGGAGATGCCCTGTGTTTGCATTAAGAGCCTCCTTCCTACCAGCCTGGGAACCAGCACTTTACTTCTGGAGACTACCTGCAAGAGCATATTAGCAGACAAAAGGATGAAAACCATGATAAATAGGCCTTACTCAACTGGCATTCTAAATTATATTGGTTCCTACCCCAAGACAGAACCTTCTGCCCACAGAAAGGAAAGTGCTAAGCATCCGTTATAACCTGCCAGCTCTTGAAACCAGTTCTGTTACCTGAAACCAGACAGAAAGATAGAAAAACTCCCAAAATAGGAAACCTCCAAAATTTTCATGTCTTCCATCATGGTGCCTGCAGTGTAAGTAGACAAAGTTGTTTTGCTGAGTGCAGCTTAGGAGTAACAGGATGATACAGTAGGTCAGGGTAGATGATGCAACATTCCTTCTGACCTTAAACAGTAGTGATATGAAAGCAGACAGAAATTGCTAATGCTTAGATTAGGGGAAGATGTTTAGAACTCAACAGTTTTGAATATAAGTCTATATTCATACAGCCTTAGTATACACAAACAAAAGACTGTGAGCTAGTCAATTCTGCCAAGTCCATTACTTTCTTTTCCTATAAGTGGTCTGCATTGATTAAAACGCAGAGACGCTACTATAATTTTTAACTGTAACCACAGCTTTCCCACAAATTCAACAATTCCTTGAAACCCTCTTACTTTCTTTAATTAACTTGAATTGATTCATATGCAAGTGCCACCTGACTTTCTTTTACGTATAGATCAGCACATTTTAAATGTTGTAACACAAAGTACAGTGTGTATATATATATATAGATATGAATCTTTTTAAATACATCATCTTACATTCATCTGTGCAGTTCTTAACATAAAAGAGGTTTCACCAAGCTTTGAATCAACTCAAAGGAATTTTGACACTGAGAATTTGAATCACATTAAGTACAGTACAGTATAAAAATGGTCTGAAAAAAATGGAGAGGAAGCTAACTGTAGTAGAATATAGACACTAACAAACTTTGAAGCAGAACAATGAGCAACTTTTCAGAACAAAACTAGAGATTTATGGTCAACTGAAATGTCTGTTGTGGTCTGCTAATAGGTTGTACTATTTTTGTAAATTTCCAAATCTGTTATGTTCTTTTTAGGAGAAAGGAAAAAAGGATTTGTATAACCACAAATTTTGTAATGCTCATAGTATGTGCTCTAACACTTTCCATTTAACGTGTAAGTGCAGTGTAGAGGCTGAACAAATAAAATTTCAATTTGGAGGAATGGAAGCCTTCAGACAAAAAAATAATAAGCACCTACAGTCTTCAAAACCTGGAACAGGATTGTTTTTAATGGAACTCATTTAACATGAGTCAGCCTTCAGCAATGTTTTCAAAATGCTTCAGAATTTTGTAAAAATATTTTGCTAATAAAAACATTTTGCTAATTATTACTGGAGATTTAAGTCATAATATTTTTGTTTATTTGCTATGTATAGGTTAATAGACTATATTTTCACTACTTAGAGATATGGAAAACAATATGCATAAAGACTACACTACCTCTTTATAATTGACTTGCTGTACAGTGCCCATGGAATGGTCTTTTTCTTTAATGGAGATTTCTTTACCTTCCACTGCAGGTACTCAATTCATATGAACTAGTCTTTGTTTCATCTTGTGAGTAATATTTAATTTAAAACATAAGTGCTTAGTGTAAAAACTCACTACTCAATTTATGTGTCAACCTGACAAGTTCCACAAGCAGTTTTTCTATGCTCCTATCACCCTATGTTACTTTTAAGTTTGGGAACCCAAATCTCTTGGTTCTTAGAGTAAACGTCTATATATCACATATGTACACAGATTTAAGGCTAAAAGGAAACAATTAGTTTAGGATGAATATTATTATCTATTAGTATTTAGTAACTTGAGCCATTTCAGAAAAAGAGGATTAAAAGCAAACAGACTAGGAGGAGTTTCCAATTATGCTAAAGTGTGTAGAAGCTATAATGTAGACAGTTTTATAGGAGAGAAAGGATATCATTGATGAGTGAAAATAGAAAATAATGACACTGTAATCTGACAATCTAATCTGAAGTCTAGCTCTCTCCCACTGCAAAGTGATATGCTAACAGAAAGCCTTGTTTTCAAGTTCTTTCAGTACAATCTCCCAGACTTCTTGGCTATCTATAGACATGAAAATATGAACTAAGAAAAAGGGAGATTTAAACCAATTAAAAGGAATATTTCTGTTCATGTATCACAAGCCAAGGAAAACTGGAAATAGGTTTTGATCACATTCCCTATCAAGGAAAAAAATAAACAAAAAGGAATAACAAGAACATGAATTTTGGAGAAGAGAAACAGATGCTTAATTAGGAGCACAGCTGCTGTGAAGGTGTGTTCTGGTTATATTCCTTTTCATTACTATTACAATTATTAATATAATTATAATATTTTATTAATGTCATTATTATATTTTATTTCATTGCAGTTAGAAAACTGTTTTTTATATAAACCCTCAAGTTTGACTTTTTTTCATGATTCTGCTCTCCATCACACTAGGCAGAGGGAAGTGAGATAGCGTCTATGTGGTGCTTAGTTGTTGATTGAGATTAAATCATAACAAGGTGAAATATCAGTATATCCTGACATTATTAGTTATGAAGCATATTAATAACTGGTTTTCAACTTAGATATCATAGGTGAATTTACATATAATTTTGTTTATTCCTTTGAAATTAGCTAGAATACGAACATGTCATTTAATGGTTTCCGTGATCTACTAAAAAAAACTCCTAAAACCACAAAACACAGACAGAAAAAACAAACTACATACCTACTTCCCCATATGTTACTGCAAAAGAAGTCATACGTCCATTTGCTGGATTTTAGTTCCTACTTTTTCTCCCAAACAGATTTCTGAGGTGAGTGTTTCATTAGTCAGAACAGTAAGATTAGGAAAACCTATAAAAACACTGCTGCAGGGATAGTGTTAAATAACAGAGTTGAAAATCTCATTAAAGAAAATGGAAAATCTTTTGTTTTATATCTTATCCTTAGTAGGCATGTACTTCTTCATCTTGGCTGTGCAATTCATGTAACTAATGTAAAACAATCAACAAGACAGGAAACATATGAATGAAAGACTCTCTGATGAACTTTGAGTGATTCAAGCTTTTACCATATGTTAATTGCAAAATATCATCACATTTGTTTNGACATGAAAATATGAACTAAGAAAAAGGGAGATTTAAACCAATTAAAAGGAATATTTCTGTTCATGTATCACAAGCCAAGGAAAACTGGAAATAGGTTTTGATCACATTCCCTATCAAGGAAAAAATAAACAAAAAGGAATAACAAGAACATGAATTTTGGAGAAGAGAAACAGATGCTTAATTAGGAGCACAGCTGCTGTGAAGGTGTGTTCTGGTTATATTCCTTTTCATTACTATTACAATTATTAATATAATTATAATATTTTATTAATGTCATTATTATATTTTATTTCATTGCAGTTAGAAAACTGTTTTTTATATAAACCCTCAAGTTTGACTTTTTTTCATGATTCTGCTCTCCATCACACTAGGCAGAGGGAAGTGAGATAGCGTCTATGTGGTGCTTAGTTGTTGATTGAGATTAAATCATAACAAGGTGAAATATCAGTATATCCTGACATTATTAGTTATGAAGCATATTAATAACTGGTTTTCAACTTAGATATCATAGGTGAATTTACATATAATTTTGTTTATTCCTTTGAAATTAGCTAGAATACGAACATGTCATTTAATGGTTTCCGTGATCTACTAAAAAAAACTCCTAAAACCACAAAACACAGACAGAAAAAACAAACTACATACCTACTTCCCCATATGTTACTGCAAAAGAAGTCATACGTCCATTTGCTGGATTTTAGTTCCTACTTTTTCTCCCAAACAGATTTCTGAGGTGAGTGTTTCATTAGTCAGAACAGTAAGATTAGGAAAACCTATAAAAACACTGCTGCAGGGATAGTGTTAAATAACAGAGTTGAAAATCTCATTAAAGAAAATGGAAAATCTTTTGTTTTATATCTTATCCTTAGTAGGCATGTACTTCTTCATCTTGGCTGTGCAATTCATGTAACTAATGTAAAACAATCAACAAGACAGGAAACATATGAATGAAAGACTCTCTGATGAACTTTGAGTGATTCAAGCTTTTACCATATGTTAATTGCAAAATATCATCACATTTGTTTAATATGATTTTTCTCCAAGTTTTAAAGACATGCATATGTTGTATACCTGTTAACGGAGTGAGAGAAAAGCATGAACACTGGACTTAACAGAAACTAATCTAATAAACAACTGTTGCATAAATATAAATGTACCAAAAGCACATTGAGCCTACACTATCCTATATTTATAGCCAATGTACAATTCTATTTTAGTGCAAATGTAAAATTACATTTATTACAGGAAGTTAAAAATACATATGCATTTATTTATTTATGACATTGAAATTGTCTTTCAAAACAAATCTTTATTCAGAGAAAATTCAACTGTTGCCTTTCCAGTTAATTTTGAAAGTCTATTTACAAACATTATACTTCATTATGCATTGTGTACCTTCTTCCACAGAACAAACCTCAGCATTCCCCTAAAGGGCATCTCTTTCTGTATTAAAAAATCTTTTTTTTATTGCAGTTGATCTTTTGCTGAATGTTGCAGCTTGTTAGCCCATTTGCAGTCAAAGCCATAGTTTAGGTTTTCCTTGGTCAGCTGAAACTGGTGAAGTAATTTTCAGATAAGTATAATACTGTGCGTGAGAAACTCCATCTGGTCTCTGTCCACTTGCAGAACAACAGCTTTGTCCACTTCTGCATTTTTGGTTTTGATATCACACACATTTCTTTACCTACCTAGCTTAAGTCCCTATCATCATCCCACTGCTTCATATTCAGTTACTTGTGTCATTTAAATAGTAGTGTAGCTACACTACTGTCTGTCATTAGGTTGTTTCCTAAGATGTAAATGATTCTCCCACATCAAGGAAACAAGTGTGTTGTCAGAACTTCCAGTGGGCTGCACTGGCATTTGGCACCGTCTTGGGCAAGTTTGTTCACTAATTGTATTATAGCAGAAGCACAGAGGTCTGTAATCATTTGGCAGCTTTTCTTCTCTTGATGAAGGACACTTAATTGTGCCAGGCCTTTTCCAGTTTCCAGTAACCTATGGGGGAAAGATGCCCAGATACATCAGAAGATGATTTTGGGAGAAATTAGCATCCAGACTCTTCTTCCTCAGGAAGCCACCAGAGTTCTACAGACTAGCCACATCCCCTATCATGAATTTTCATAAAAATAGACAGTTGGTAACACACAAAACCTCTTGATCTGTACCCACAACAATTACAGTCAAATACAATTTAACACACAAGATACTTTAAAATGGCTTGTGCATTCTCTCTATATGCACAATTCACTTTTGTCCCCATTCAACCTTATAAGGAAGAACTTGCATCCCACAAAAAAGGAAGATATCCACCATTTAGAGATAAGGGAAGACTTATGGAAACACTGAGATCCACTTTAAACAGTTACTGACAAAATGCATTATGTTTTGGCATTTCCTGGTGAAAATATCATCTCATCCAAGCCTTAAGATGCATTCTTGAACTACATCCATGGAATAAGAAACAGACAACGTAAAGCTGAGTAGTTCCAGATTCCTACAAAGCAGGAGAAAGCTGTAAATGCAAAAATGAACCAATGTATAAAGTGAGTTTACAGCAATTGCTGAAAAAAAAAGTTCCTGGGATTTGTTTTTATTAAACAAACATGCATTCAATCACCAAAGAAACTGTCCAGACCAAATAAATTCCAATGTTTTGCAGAATAAACTTTGAACTCAGTATTTAATATTGTGAAAAAGTTTATAATTCAAAGATAATACAGCATCTTTGGTTCTGATTTAAACTAAAAGCTTTATTAAAGATATTTTACTGTGGACATAAGATAGTTAAAGAAAAATACAGAAAAATGAATGAGTCAGTAAGTTGAAGAGGCACAGCAGCATTGAGGTCTGAGTGCTGTTTGTTAACTCATGTCTAACCATATAAAATAAATTGGACACAAGAGTCTGCTTGAAATTTGGTTTAAAAGCTAAAATATTTTCCCTCTAAAAGTGCTTGTATAAGGCTATAGCTAGTGGTCTAAACTTTTTAAGATTTGTGAAACACTGATCATTCTCTCATCCCACAGGAGTAACAGATGGGTTGTCCTTATACAAAATATGGTATCCACCTGCACTTCATTAGAGAGCTGCATTTTTCTTCATGCCACACCACAAGATCACCATGATGACATAGCAGCTTCAGAGAACAGCGTGACTAGGGCTTTTTTTTTTTTTTTTTTTTTTTCCCTCTTGTAACACAGAAGATCTGGCAGACTTTTACCTCCTGACACTGTTTACAGCATATATTGGTCGATACAGTCCCTTATTGCGTCTGCTCTGGGAATTAAGGAAAGCAGCTTCAAGGCAGTAAGGTAAGTGCTATTGCATGTTTTAATCGTAACGTTCAGCTATTTAAATATAGCTGTAATGGGAATGTAAAAACCTATCAGGATAAGTTTGCCAATTTGTAAATTGAACACAAATCAACAGTTGCTTAGTACATTTGCCTTCTTAGTTATCTTAAAACAACTTCACATATTTTATGCATCACTGTTGCATTTTTTAAAAGTCTGGTTTTTTCTCCTTTAAAAGAAATGTTGATGTACAGTGCAAAGAAATTTGTAAGACTCACTGCTTACATATTCATTCATAATGTATCAGTAAGAGCTCCACAGACTCTTTTTGTTAAATCATTTTTATTCATTTTGCAAAAAAGAGAAAAGGTATCCTAGTATTAAAATAATGAATCAATTAAACAATGAGATTAAAATGATAGGTATTTTGAATTTTTTATTGCATTTTAAAGCACATTTTAAACATACTATTGAAACTTTTACAAATTAAATCTTTTGCAAACCATGTACGATATCATGCTGCAAAGTTAAGATATATTTTGCTTAAGGATGATGGAATAGTAAGCTTGCATTGATTTTGTTTCACAACAACTTTAGAATTAAGGTAGCATAGACTAACTCCAAAATAGTTTGAATAGCTTTTTTGCTGTAGTAAGCATTTTTCCAAAATCATGGATTTGCCATTTAGTATGTTTTGGCAACTTCCCTAAGGAACTTCACAAATGTTTTCACAGATATTTTACAACTTAACTGGTTAGAAAAAACACAGACAATTAGTTCAAGTATGCTTAATGTTAGAAGATAAATATCTAAGAACATATATTGATTTTATCTTTTAGATTCATACAGTTTAGTGCAACAGACAAACATATGTACACAATTTACTCGTCTTTTACACTTCTGACAGAGAAACATGAATGAGAAATCCATAAATAAAGCAAGCTAACTACACTACATACTTACTTTGCTGTGCTGTTTTATGTGCTATTCATATTCCCTTGCACTACAGAGATGTCAAGTACTTTTTAAAATGTTGTTGATAAGATAATTCAAAATACCTCCTGTCTAACTTTCTAAATGACTTCCAGGGATCTGCACAACAGTTTAATATTGTGTACTATTCAAGACAACTTTCAGTCTATTATATCAATAATTAAATTCTGCATTAAAAATATAATTTTTAACTAGAACACTAGAATTTTAATTTAAAAGGTGATGTTTATGCTACGTTATCAGTAAGATTATCAAATTATGCAGACATGTAAGAATGACACTGAAAGGCCAAAGAATGTAGTGCAAGAAGTTCATTACACTCCGTCTTCTACTTTGAATAGAGGAGTCCCCCATCCTTAAAGGTTTAGTGTCTAAATAGGACCAGATTTTGAGCTGAATCAGGTCACTGTAGTGTCTTTGCTTTCAGAGAAGCTGTACTTATTTATACCAGCAGGGGACTGAAGGTTAAATTTGCATGTTCTCATGCAGTTATGAAGAACAGACAAAGGAAATTACACTCATTACTCATATTTCAATGATTGCACTGTATTACAGTTTATAATTAGGTAAACGTAATGAGACTAGGGAAAAGATATGAAATCATCCTCCTTGTTGAGGGGGTAGCAGCTTAATATCTAGCAGTAGGACTTTGTGGGTAATCAACTAGAGATAACACAAGAACATTTAAAAAAAAATCTTGGTTCAGATTATTAGCTGACTAGAATGTGATGGCTTTGATTTGGCTTTTACCTAATCAATAAAAGCAAGCAAATTTAGAATTAATGAAGACTTTCTAGCTATGGCCCTGAATTTTAACACTATGTAACACTAAACAATGCCAATAGCAAGACTAACTCTTTTGGAAGATTGCCCAGATCTGAGATCAATGTCTGGTAGTCTGTTTACAGGCTTCACATACTTTCTGAAATTACTTGAGAACAAGAAGGTTTTAAGGATTTTCTGAATTATTTCGCTGTCTGAGATAGCTGAGTACACCGAACCTCATCTTTTATTGGTGAAAATCAAAGTAAGCTCACTGACTTCACTGATGCTAGACCCACTCCTCCAACACATCTATCTAGGTAGTAAGAAATAAAAGCAAGATAGCAATCTTCACAAATTAGTATCTTTTGTAATATCTGTCAAGAAAGGTATGCCCTTAAAATGTAAAATGAGACCACAGCACAAGTAAGGTGAGATCACAGCAAAGCAGTCCCAAGGACACTAACCACTCTTTTGCTGTATATGAATTGGAAGACCAACTACATAAAGCCAGTGCTTTATTGTTCTGTTGATCTAGAATTGTCAAGGAATAGATATAGTTTCAGATCTGCTGTAGACCTATATTAGAATAGTGCACTTCTGCATACATATGCAGTGCTGGTTTTTTGAAATGTCCAGGAGAAGATGTTATGTATTTCTATTAGTTTGTTCTTTAGGTGAATTATGAATCTTAGTGGACCATGCTTTACTGGATGTGATCCATGAGAAGATACTTCAAGCTACAGGCATCTTAAAAGAACACTATACTGCAGATTATTACCTTCAGTTTTTAACATCCTTGGCTCATTCAAATTTAAGTCAAATTGCCACATCATTTAGATATTACAGCAATTCAGCATATTAAGAATGCTTGATAAAATTTAAAGGACAGAATTGTATCTGTACCAGCCTGTACCGATACATGGGGTTATTCTTTCCCACATGCAAAACTCTACACTTGTTGAGTTTTATTAGATTTCTCCCCACTCAACTCTCCAGTCTGTCCAGGTCTTCCTGAATGGCGGCACAGCCTTCTGGTGTGTCAGCCAGTCCCCCAGTTTAGTATCATCAGCAAACTTGCTGACAGTGCACTCCCCTCATCAAGGTCATTAATGAATATATTGTACCATACTGGTCCCAGCAGCAGCCACTGAGGGACTCCACTAGATACAGGCCTCCAACTGCCCCATTGATCACAACTCTCTGCCTTCTTCCCTTCAACAAGTTAACAATCCACCTCACTACCTGATTGTTCAGCTCACACATTTGCTGAGTTTTGCTGTGAGGATGCTATGGGAGATGGTGTCAAATGTTTTATTTAAATCAAGATAAACCACATCCACTGTGCTTCCATCATCTATCTACCTGGTTACATCTTCATAAAAAGCTATCAGGTTGGTCAAACATGACTTCCCCTTGGTAAAACCATGTTGACTGCTCCTAATGACTCTCTTGTCCTTTAAATGCCTGGAGACAGCACCCAGGATAAGTCATTCTGTCATCTTTGCAGGGGTGGAGGTGAAGCTGATCAGTCTGTAGTTACCTGGTTCCTCCTTCTTGCCCTTTTTGAAGACTGGAGTGACATTTGCTTTCCTCCAGTCTTCAGACATGTCTCCTGTTCTCCACAGCTTACTCAAGATGATGGAGAGTGGTTTAGCAATGACTTCAACCAGCTCCCTTAGAAGTCACGGGCCAAAGGATCCAATCAGGGCCCAAGGATTTATGTACATTCAGATTGCTCAATTGATCCTTAACCCAGTCCTCATAAACGAAACAAAGATCCTTCTTTAACCTGACTTCCTCTTTAGTCTGAGGCTCCTGAGGACAGTTTCCAGCAGTATAGACAGAGGCAAAGAAGGCATTCAGGAACTCTGCCTTCTCTGTATCCTCTGTCACCAGGGCACCTGGCCTCAATCTACAGTGGGCCTACATTGCCTCTAGTGTTAGTTTTGTCTGCAATGTATTTAAAGAAGACCTTAATGAATGAACGCAGGAAGACATAAAGNTAATCTTGATTAGTTTTTTATTAATTTATTTTTTAATCTTTAATTAATTATTTTTTAATTATAATCTTTATGTGGTAAAGTTTCAAATACTGTTGAAAGACAGAAAAAAAACCAAAGTTATAACTNTTGTCTGCAATGTATTTAAAGAAGACCTTAATGAATGAACGCAGGAAGACATAAAGAATGTTTTACTTACAATAGCAGAATGGTCTACGATTTTGCATTATGAAGGCAGATTATAACATGGTAGGAACTGTGACTTTATAGTAGTAACAATGCAATACTTTACTATTATTTTTTATATATATTTTTAATATATTTTTTCTTAAATAATAGCTTTAAAAGGGAAAAATAANTTTTTTTTCCCTTTCACCATATAGGGAGAAGATACATTGCAAGATGATTTTAAACTCCGTGCCCACTTTTCTGTTATTGATTAATGGCATTTTTTGCCAGTATTACTATGGTCCTGCAGATGATTACAGTTATGATCCTTTTGGACCATCTGCAGCAGTCTGTGCCCCTGAATGCAATTGTCCTTTAAACTACCCTTCTGCCATGTATTGTGACAATCTTAAATTGAAAACCATTCCGATTGTACCAAGTGGAATAAAATACCTTTATCTTCGAAACAATATGATTGAGGGCATTGAAGAGAATGCATTTGATAATGTAACAGATCTACAGTGGTTGATCCTAGACCACAACCATCTAGAAAATTCAAAAATAAAGGGAAGAGCCTTCTCTAAACTTAAGAATCTGAAGAAACTTCACATTAACCACAACAATTTGACTGAAGCTGTTGGACCCCTCCCCAAAACTCTGGATGACCTTCAATTAAGTCACAACAAGATCACAAAAGTAAATCCTGGTGCACTTGAGGGGCTGGTGAATCTGACTGTCATTCACCTCCAGAACAACCAGCTGAAAGCAGATTCTATTTCTGGGGCTTTTAAAGGCCTGAATTCACTTTTATATCTTGACTTAAGCTTCAACCAACTTACAAAGCTACCAACAGGACTGCCTCACTCCTTACTCATGCTGTATTTTGATAATAACCAGATCTCCAATGTTCCTGATGAGTACTTCCAAGGTTTTAAAGCCTTGCAATATTTACGTTTATCCCACAATAAATTAACAGATTCTGGAATACCAGGCAATGTCTTCAATATCACATCCCTGGTTGAGTTGGATCTCTCCTTCAATCAGCTGAAGAGCATTCCAACTGTCAGTGAGAACCTTGAAAACTTCTACCTCCAAGTCAACAAAATTAACAGTGAGTTAAATTTGTATATTTGCATTAATATTTACCACATTTTAGACACTTATAGTCAATACAAGCGTCTGGAGGGTAGATCAATCAAGTCTGAAGAAATGGCATTTAGTAGACTGTTAGCACACTGACATTTCTCTGACTGTTGTCTACATTAATGTTAAAATTCAGACCTGAGGAAGACTCAAATTAACCTTAGAGAAATTTCTGTTTCATACTAATGTAGTATTATTCATCAAATTTTTATGTCATGGGAGTAAATCAGAGTAACTCCATAGAAGCCAATGGAGTTGTCTTATACAGTCAAGGGAAAAATAGTGGGAAATGTTTGATCAGTGTGGAAGATGTTCAGAATTCACAGATCAGCAAAAAGAGACTGACATGAGCTAAGGATCTGACAGTGGTATGTGTAACCTTTCAGGAGGTTGGTAGTGAAAGTGCTGGAGACAGGAGAGAGGGAGAAGTCAACAAATTCATAAGGTATCAAGCACAATATACAGTGAAAAAGATAACAAAACAGCTGATTTTTATTTTTTCTCCCTGCTCTCATGCAGTATCACACTAAACCCATCCTGAAATCCAAAGAGTTGTTTTTATGTTTCCTTCCCATTATCCCAGATTGTCTCCATTCAATGATGATTTGAAAAACATCTCTTCTGAAGTCAATAAATGTCATACCTTGCATGAATTATGGACATTTGTACTGAGACACAGCTTTAAAAAGGCTGCCCTAATCCTGTGGTGAGAAGGAGGCATCATAGAGCTTGAGAGGCCTTATCACATCAGAAACTCTCCAATTGCACCTCTGTCAGTGGTGGTCACTTATGGAGAGGCAGATCTGTAAAACACAAGAGTATTTCTGCAGGAAGACTTAAACCATCTTAATAGCACGCATAAAGTAAACCATATAACCCACTTTACTGTTTGCCTGCTTGTATCCATTAGGAAATAGAATACTGGTGTTGGCTATTCTGCTCATAGCTAACTCCATACGGATGCAGCCTTTAAAGACAATACTTAAGTGCAGATCTCACCAGAAAGCAAGAACTTTTGAAATATTTTATGTTTACTATGCTTCACAATTCCCTCTACCTCAAAGATTTATTTTACCTATTACATCTCTGTTCCTTGTTTTAATAAGATAAAATAATGAGTTACTGCTTCTCACCTGAGGGAATACATACCTCTAGAACTCTATCAGATACTCTCCCTCTCCTAAAAGAGCTAACAAAGATACTGTTTAATTTCTCATGAGATGTACGGGCTAATTTTCCCTATTTAGAGTGGTTATTCTGACTGCAAGATATCCAGGTACTGAGTTTGCTTTCCACTCACATTTCAAAGGACAAGTCAAGAGCTATGAGAGAAATTCAATTTTGTAATGAAATTTGCAGAATACTGGTCAGCAGCAGGGGTGAGTGGTGTGTGGAGTGATGCTTATTGACAATGCAGGACAAAATTTAGTTAGCAGTAACCATTTCAGTTTAATGAAGTAGCAGATAAAGGGTGATCAAAGCCTTTGCAGTTCACTATTCATTACACCTGACCTATAACTTCTCTTAGTCTTTGTAAAACTGATCTGATTGATCTCTGAGTATTTGAGTCTCAAATGACCAGTTTCTTTTTATAATAAAATATTATAATTTGCCAAAGATTTGTCAAAGGATGACTGCACATACGGCCACCTTCTCTTCTATAACATGGCTCATGGTACACATAAAATGTGGGAAAGGATCATCCATATTAGTGATGATGATAATTTGTCCTAAAATGTACAAAAGCTATTTTAAGCTATGTACTTACATAGCTTAAAATTTTCACTTATACTAAAAATTAAAAAACATATTTTTCTCCAGTTCTTAATTTGTTGCTGTCTCCCTTTATCTCAAGTACCCTTAGGCTAGAAATAAACATTTATATTTGCCTAAGAAAGAGTATTCTGGTTCCATCCCTATTGATATGGTCCAAGAGAAAGTAAATATCTCTATAGACTATTGTCAATTAGTCCATTAGCTTAATTCTAGTATTTCAATAGGCATTATATCATACCATACGTTATCAGTTTCGAAAACTTCTCCTATGAACTTGAGCTTTTTGAACAAGAATTTATGAATATATATTTTGTATACAATTTTGTAGCAGAATTGTCTTCCCTTCACCATGTTTTGTCTTATCTGTGATATGGGCAGCAGTGATCAAAGCTGATAGAAAAATGGGATAAAAACAAATCCAGAGTAACTCCTCTGATCTTTGACTAATGAATTAAAAAATATTGGTTGTATCTAATGCAAGTTAGGTATTAACTGTATATTTCTTCTACTGTTCTTGATGTTAGTTGGATCTCCAAGCTAGCACAGGATCATGGAAAGTTTCTTAAAGTCATTTCTTTCTCCATACCTTAAACTTTAACTTCTAAATGGAAAGGTTTTTGGGTTTGGGTTTTTTTGTTTTTAATATTTCCTATTAGTAATTTAGGGGTAGATTTTCTGTTTAATAACAACAGTGGTTTCATACCATGCATTAAGATGCCATTAGAATTATATATATGTATCTACAGGTGGACTTCTTCATATTTCTTTTATTATTTATTATATTATTTTGTTATTTGTAAAGGATTAAGGAGAGTGGTTACTTCTGTGTGAAATCCCAGCAAGAATATATCATATGAATGGAGTATAACAAAGGGGAATGTGAAAATGTTCCAGAGGACAGTTAAAGGACCATATATTTTATTCCAGTATATCAACTGGATCAATGCCTGGACCATAATAGTACTTAGTGAAAACAGTTCATGGTGCTTTATGGTCTTTTATCTGTCTCACTCTACCAGTTGCAAGAGGATTTTTTCACAATGGCTTGTGCAGAAATGACTCATTTATGATTACTCTGGGACCACAGACAAGCAAGAATGGGACCTCATTAGAATTACCCACTGTATTGTACACCTGAATAAGGAATCTTCCTCTCAAATAAAGACTGTACTTACTCCTAACGTATAAGGGACATAGGCTGACCTTGCATATAGTAAGATATTAATTCTGTATAAGTAATATTTCTATGATCTCACTTTGCTCTGGAGGTATGGGATAGGAAGAGAGAGGAGGGGAGAGAAGAGTGGATGTCTATTCCTGATGCATTTTTTTTTCCAGATATTTCATATACTCAGATAGTTTGTTAGAATATCAAAATTTCTTATGGTGACAGAATTTTGGTGAGAAAATGACGGTTCAGATGAAATTCTAATTTTTTTGGTGCCTCTGAATCTGAATATTATAAATTCTGGAAGACATTTTAACACATGCAACATTAACAAGTGTAATAAAAGACAAGTTACATATTTTATACAACAGTAGTCTCATTGATGGCAGATATTACACAGATCATTTAGGTAACAGCACATCAAGTGCATTCACAAGGCCCACTTATTTTTCTCCTAACATTCGATATAAAAATCTTTACCCATTTTTCAACATCATATCTCTGTGTCCAAAAAAAAATCCTAAAATCTTATGATCTTAAGAGCTGCCTATAAAAATGGGTGTACATTTACATTTCATTTAAAGAAGCCATGTTTCATCAATAACAGCAGATTCTTGTAATGCCAGTTTTGAAAGATTCTTATCAAAGTAGAGATATGAAAAGTACTTCTTCCACATTCTTTAGTACTGCAAAATTATGTTAGTCATCACATTTTCCTAGGTAAGTTAAATAGTCATGCAGAAAAAATATATAAGCTAGCGTTATCAAAAGTTAATGGATGACCTATGAATGGTAGTTAAAATGTCATAAAATCTTGAGCACACTACCTTGAATTCTCAGAAGGTATGAGAGTTAGTCCTTTGTAACAAAAGAGTAACTGAAGGTATGAAATTTGTCTGCATACTAGTGAGTGAATCCATTGAAGGTGTCTCTTTAAAACATCTTCTTTGTGAAATTAACTGATGTCAATGGCCCAAGGAAGAACAAGCCTCTCAAACTTTTTCTTTAGTAGTGATGAAGATTTACATTAGACTAATCCTCTGTCTAAGAAAGGAGACTCAGGTCATAACAAAGCTCTATCTTTTCAAAATTACACAATACAGTATGCAGTGGACATCAGGTTTATTCACATGCATTCTCTCTTGAGGACAGGTTTTCTCTGCATAAAAAGGTGTATAATTATGTATACATGTATGCCTATATATACTGATCACAAAATTTCTCAGCTTTATGCAATTTCTAGCTTGCAGTTAATAGTGCTCATAGGATTTAGGACATAGTTTTCCATGGATCAGGACCTCTCTGGTGTTAGGTGAATCAAATAATACTTCAATTAAAGAAAGGCTATATTTCATAATATAAAGTAAAATAAACACAAATTTTAAATTATTTTCCTTATATTTATTCTCACTTTCTGATCCTGCTGGTCCAAAAATGTTCAAGTGTAAAATTTAAATGTAAAACTACTCCGTAACCGCAGCCCCAGATTTCATTTTGATATCACAAATGCACATCTAAAATAATATTTGACACAGACACCTATTGGATTGACTGTTCTGAAATATACGGTCATATCATGGTTTCAGTTTCTCCAGAAACTGTTTACTTCCTTCAGTATCTTATGTAGCCGTTTTTTACCTTTCCATCATAATGTACCTAGTACAATTGATCTGTCCCTGTACACCTCCGATTCTACTGAAGATTCCTTTTTTTTTTTTTCTTCTTAATGCCGAACTAGATCTCTAAATGACATAAAAGTCTGAAAAACTAAGGGAGAGAATGAGGCCTTATATAAGCCTCTCAGCTTCCAGTGCATGGGAAATTATATTAGTGGACATACAAAACATTGAAAAAAAAAGTAGAATAACTATCCAAATAAAATTTTAAAAGCAGAAAGATAATGGTTTTTTCCTAACTCTTCATGCTTTCTCTTATTCATGTTCCTTCTGTTTCAGAGTTTCCATTGAGCAGCTTCTGTAAGGTTGTTGGGCCAACAACTTATTCCAAGATCACACATTTGCGCCTGGATGGAAACAATCTCACTCGGTCTGACCTGCCACAGGAGATGTACAACTGTCTTCGTGTGGCTGCTGAGATTTCACTGGAGTGAGATATCTGGGAGCATTCAATTCCCTTCTAGGGGCAGTAATTACAGGAATTACATCATGATAACTCTTTAAAATTAGGATATGCCTTAAAAATGTCTCAGTCTGCATTATTATCTATTCTGTTTATTAACATTTAGCATGCACTTGGAAACCTTAGGGAAAAGTGCATATTTTTACACACAGTTGTATTTAGAAAGCACAAGAATTACCAAATGTGGCACAAAATATGCCTTCATCTGGATAAGTTGATGAAAAGGATTCAGCTTCACAGAAATCTATGTCCATGCATGCAATATGTGCCAGCTGGTACCAGACTTAATGGAAGTCAGGTGAATTGCAACAGAGTGCTGAGCTGTATGGGCTAGCCTGTGTAAATACAAGATTCTTCTCCAAACAGTTCAACTTTCTTAATTTTTCATGTTTTTCTCACGTTGTTCTCAATTACTAAGGAAAAAATGATTTAACAATGTGAGAACAATTTTGAAATATGAAAAAATGTTTTCAGAGCCCATGACATCACTAAACTAATGGAATATGTGAAAGATAACAGGGAAATGAATGTTTTTCAGGTTAAAAAATTGTTTCTCTTCTTTTTGTCATACTTTCATTTAAACATTCATATATTATTTTTATCCAATGCTGTTACAATTTTTTCAAAATAAATCATATATACAAATATTTTCATTCAATTACTTGCATGCTACTTTTAACCAGATTGTAGAGTAAAACATAGCAAATAGAATTTTTGTGTTCATATAATTGTCAACTATGTTTTGGTCTCTTATAAATTGAAAAAAAAATCAGACAAGATAATCTAAGCTATTCTATTATTATTAAAAAATGTTACAAGGTTAAATAAACTGTTTTCTCGAGTTGCAAGTTTCAATATATTTTTAAACATACAATTTAATATACTCCACCGTGTTTGTGTTGGTCATAATGTCAATGCCTTATGGAGCTTGAAGTACAGGGGTCACAGCACTATGAAATGGTGCAAACTAACTTCTCTCCGTATTGTGAAAAGAACAAAGAAATCTCTCAGAAGCCACAGGCAATCAGTGAAATGCAGCCTTACCTAGTCATGACAGAGAAGTGGTAGTATATTCTTTCTGAGAATGAACTGTCTAAATATTGTCAACATCTTCGAATGCACACTAAAATAAATGTATTAGTAGTGGAGGGCTATAAGAGCTGAGAGCTTGAAAACATGTATCATCCCATGGGCATTACTACCAGACTATTAAGTCCTCAAACAAAAACTATTCTTTCTGTAGCAAAAGTAGAAAGTATTACCTCTGAAAAAAAACCCACAATGCCAATTCTAGGTGTTCACAATCAGTACACAATTCACAAAGAGAAATACAGGAGACAACGGAAATATTCCCCTCCTAATATTTGGCATTTTGGAATTCATAAGTGTTATTACTTTTTAAATTTTTTTTTATTCACATGTAAGAAGGATTAACAGTAACCCTTGTTTCAAGTAAGCTAAAATTTTCATAGAACAATAAAGTCTAAAGCTGGGTCTTTCTGAACACATCAGAGTGGGAGTCACTATCGAATAGTACTTAGTTATTATAACATTGCATAAGAAGAAAGAAGTGCAAAGAAAAATCTCCAAAGAACAGAAAACAATATAGGAAACAATATTCAACCATTTCCATAGAGATTTTAATCCAGCTCCCCACTCCAGGAAAATATCCTTAACACTGAGACACCTAAAGTACAACTGACGTGCCACCACATAGCAGTGGTTGAGCAAACAAGACAGAAATGCATTCTTCTTTTCACCTTATTTCAGCAAATCAGTTGTATTTGTGCAAAATGAAACAGCATAAACAGTGAGACTGAGAAGAGTTAGTCTCAAGATAGATTAAAACCTGTTGATGAGGGTACTTTCTACATACTCATATGTTGCAAATGAAAACATCCCCAGATTTTCACAAGACATTTTGAATTTCTGTTCTGAGGATATAGTAGAAGGAAAATATCAAACAATACTGATCACATTCCTCAGAAACCAGGGAACTTGTAACTTGCAATGAGCTCTTGAAGAGCCAAAAGAAAACCACACTTTGCAGCACATTTTTACATTGAATGCTTCTGTCCTGAAGTTCAGAAATTCCCAGTTAGTTGAGGAGAGATAACATTGCATAGGTTTCTCTTCACCCTACCTGTGGAAAAAGCCTGGAACATGAGCTTCTTCTGCTAAAGGAGAAATCAGACACTGTACCTCTGCTTTCATATTGTAAGACATAGAAGAACAGGTTTCTACTTCTGCATTAATGAATTGGTCTAACATGTCAGTAGGCTGACATGAACAAACAATAACACAGCTGCAGCATCATGGAAAAAATAAGGTGAGTAAATTAGCCTGAACTAAACTCTGTTTGGGGTATACATAATTCATAGCTGATAGTACAGCTATGCAACTTAACAATATGCATCCCATCTTTCAGGTCAAAATGGGTAAATTTATCATAACATTTCTATATTAAGTTTCATATGAAAGAATTTAGAAAAAATCTAGAACTTTTGAAAAGACATGGATTTGAAAGGAAACATAAAAATTTTCTAATAATGTCATGAAATGCAATATTATAACAATACAAAAAATGAACAGACAAAAACTTTGACCATGAAATTTCAGGAACTGGTCTGCAAATACGTTGCACAGCTATGCACAAAGATAAGAGTCACCCTTCAAGAAGTCAAAGGAAAAGTTCCATAAAGAGACATTCAGGCTGGTCATACAAAGAAATGATACACAATAACTGTGTAAAGCACTGATAGATTACCCAAGGAGGCTGGTGGACTCTCCATCCTTGGAGATTTTCAGAACTCGAATTGGGCAGTGCCCTGAGAATCTGGCTTTGAAGTTAGCCTTCTCTTTTAGAAGGAAGTTGAACAAAACAGCCTTAAAAGAAGAGACTGCAACATATTTCATCACACTATACAGCTTCTGAGTTGTGACTGTGGACTCCACAGAAAATAAACTCCATATGTCCACATACTAGAACCACAAGAAGGCATCTCTATGACTCTGTGATGTGTATGAAGGTATAGCCATATAATGAGGAGCTGGAGATTTCAGTGGACAGCAGCATATCTGAAAAAAAAAAAAATACACATTGCTACTCCTTGGTTTAAGAAACTATGGTTCCTTTTTGATCTAATCCTCATTTTGGGGGAAATTATATTTCTTTCAAAATTTGAACTCTTAATATACGGATCAGAAAACAAAGGATTTCTAATAGGGCTTCATTGCCTGAAAAAATATTTTTTAAGTATAATCTCTCTCTTATCACACTATCTCTGTGATACAGCATACTTTTTTATTCAGAAATAGCTAAAGCATAAAATAAAGTCTTAACTAGAAGTCAGTGAAGAAATAAGTAAAAGAGATGAATGGAGAAATGTTTATTTATAGTCCAGATGACCATGTGGAAACACAGGAATTAAGTCAAATGCACCTGACTTTTCAACAAGAGAAAAGTTTTATTTTAGAAAAAGTATTACTATTCTGACAAAAGAGATCAAATCAAACCAGCCTCACAAGGGAGGATATAAATATTCATGGAGTTTTTTATTCCCTCTGAGAAGAAACCTTCAGTAAGATTTTGAACAACAGTGTGTAAATTCATTATTATAAGACGTTTATGTTTTCATTTATTTAAAAGACCATGAAAAACGTCGCACATTGATTAAATTTATAAGGACTGCCTAGACTTTCTGTCAGACTTGGTTGTACCAGTTAAACCACCATAAGATGATTCTGGACACTACAGAAAAAAATGTTGCCCCATTCTCTTCATAGAATCATAGAATCACAGAATCATAGAATGATTGGGATTGGAAGGGACCTCTAAAGATCATCTAGTCCAACCCCCCTGCAGAAGCAAATCCACCTAGATCAGGTCACACAGGAACATGTCCAGGTGGGTCTTGAAGACTTCCAAGGAAAGAGACTCCACAACCTCCCTGGGCAGCCTGTTTTAGTGCTCCCTCACCCTCACAGTAAAATAGTTTTTTCTTATGTTTAAATGGAACTTTTTGTGTTCCAGTTTCATCTCATTGTCCTGTCACTAGATACAATAGAAAAAGTGTGATGCCCCAACCTTCTAACACTCACCATTTAGATATTTGCAAATATTAATGAGATCCCACCACCATCTCCTGTTATCTATACAAAACAGTCCCAGATCCTGCAGCCTTTCCTCATAAGAAAGATGTTCCGGTCCTTGATCATCTTAGTGGCCCTGCACTAGACTCTTTCCAGAAGTTCTCTGTCCCTCTTGAGCTAAGGAGCCTGGAACTGGACACAGTACTCCAGAGGCCTCACAAGGACAGAGTAGAAGGGAAGGAAAGCCTCCCTTGAGATTTGCTGACTTTAAGCTACTATCATTCATCAGACATGCAAAACCTCATGTCTCATATGTCTTGAGGAGCTGCTTGCTAGGTCTACCTCTGCGCATAAGTCTGCCAGGCAGGCAGGCAACATGCATTTTCTTAACAAATAGAAGGATCCCTTGCCAAGGTTAATGCACCAGCATTCAGTAGAGGAAGATACGACTATATCAGAGACCTGGAGAGCTACTATGCCAGGAGTTCCATACTACCATGGAGGTTGCTGCCCTTGTTATCTTTCTGCCTACAGCTCAATCAGGTCTTGTATTGCTAGGTTAGCACAAGGGTTTATGGCTATATAGGTAAGTAGTTAACATACAGCCTTTGGACCTGAAAAGTGAATGGGCTGTTAGATTTCACTATATGGACATCTAATCTCTGCAAAATAGTGCTTTTGTATCCCTTGCCTTCTTGCTTGGGGTAAAGTATGCAAGACAACAGTGTATTTGGTCAACTTGACTAGAGTACATATTCTAAAATCAGAAATCTTGAAAAACTGAGTATCTGTAAAAATACATTTATATTTAAGATAACACTTTTCTTGAAACATGCATAAGATTTCAGACAGAAGTACTAAAATACTTTAGAAATTTCACATCTTATAAACCAACTAAATAGTTAAGTTTTCCTCAAGATTAACAAAGCCAAGTGCTGTCTTTCAAAGTTCCTATTTTCATCAGCTTTCCAGAATCTCATTGTGTGCATCTACCATCCACCTTACTCTGTAGATTGGTTTACAAAGTAGATAAACAAATGTTTCCTGAACTTCATATTTAGATTTAATCACTACAACTTTTGTTCTGCCAAAAAAATATACAATAAGTCTAAGAAGTTCTCAAAATCATGTGTAACATTGCCTTGATTTCAAGAAGAATTTGCGGTTCTCTGAGGAAAAAATTACATATTTTTATTCAGGTTCATAAGTTTGGGTAAGAAAAGTAATTCCCTCCAGTATTTTCACTCCCACTCTAGATTTAAAATGATGATAGCTATGTCATTCCTAATGAAAACCACAGGTCTGAGATGAGGCTTATGTTATACGCAGAATGAAGAAAAGAACTAGACAGTCACCTCTGGGGTTCACTGCAGCCACCACGATGAACAGGAAATCATGTAAGAGAAGGCAATACTGGAGAACAATCCTAGCTGTTTAGGGCCTCTGCAGTGTTACACGGTACTTGGATAAGGATGGATGCATGAATTCTCCCTGGATCTGAGATCTGGAGCTGTCTTCAAAAGAAAAGGTGGTGTCAGTTGGCACCAAAATGCTGTGCATTGAGGACTTTCGTCTATAGTATAAAGACTTAATTTCAACACGTTCCATCTGAAAGTATAATTAGTGGCTGGAGTATTTATGGTGAGTGACATTCTGGCTTCAAGACAAGACTGGAAAAAAAAAAAAACTTGAGTATTTGGGAAATATTGTCTCTCAAACAATATGACCATGACAGTTTCAGAAAAAAAAAAAGAAACAGAACAACCTGCATAGTTTAATGTTTAATTTCAGCATTAACCAAGAGTATCTGCCTTAAAAATTAGACAAAAAAGAAAAATGCAATTAATGGAAAATAGTATAAAATAAGTGCTGGGTTTTCATATAGCTTATGCATTTGGCTTTTCTTTTTAAACACTAAA
>WBNH01002704.1:688862-812437 GCA_013401255.1 Urocolius indicus | reverse complement strand
TTGCAGCACTCTGAATTGTCCATATCTTCTCCCAATGGGGCTTTCTAGGTCATCTTTTTAGCTCTTGTAGATTTTCTCAAGCTTGTGGGTTGCTCTAGTCTGAAGCATGTACACCACTGCTCAAGGAGATGTTATCATCCTCTGTGTTTGTTGGTGCTCCTCACTTTTGTTTTGTTTTATTTTGTTTTTATACATTATTTTGTTTTTATTTGTTTGTTTTTATTTATACAATTTGTCTTGCTACATTCAATATCAATGTGGATTACCAGGAGATACAGTGGAGCAAAGTGTGAGATATCTTCCTCAAACTAGAATGCTCTCAACAGTATCTTTTTAAAGGTCTCAAAAAGTCACAGAGTGGGCATTCATAGTATTTTTCTGTAATAGCTTTTCCACTTCCTTTTATTTCCATGCTTTTATCTTGCATAATGTTACTTTTTGGGATATCATCTCTGGAGCAGTTTGTGTTTCATCGATATTTGCCTTTGAATGGTCAACTTCACCTCAATACCCTCATTAACACAAAATTCTTATCCCCCTCTTACTGAAAATAAGGCCCTGGAAAGTGTTTCAGATGAGATACTCAAAATAAAAAGCCTCCTAAACCATTAGTCATTGTTTTTAGAATCTTGGCCATGGCCTTTTATTAGTCTGTAAAACTTTATCACCATATATTGCACCCTTTAAATTGTAAAATAGTAACACCAGATGATGGAGGACTGAACAAAACAAATGCATGAGAGAGAATAAGTATGTAATCTTAAAGGTTTCATGGAGAGCCTTTCTGCAAAGTCTGCATGGGTATTCAAACAATCACTTCTTCCTGCAGAGATCTTTCAAAAATTTTTAAGTGTACATGACTATACATATTACAGTTATCATAGTCTTATTTCTGAATTTGAGGATGTTTCTTGTATTTTTCTGCTTCTTGTTTGAGTCAGAAGAAATGAAAATTAATGTTATTGAGAAAATCTTAGCAAATGTTTTTGCTGTTGTTTTCTCCTAGTGAAGAAGTGCTTCTTTGAATGGATGGCAGCATATGTGTTTGATAAGGTTCAAATACCTGTCCTGCAAATCTACAAAGGTCAGACTGTCTCTCTTCTTTGCTAAACAGTAGTTCACACATAGTCCGATGTTCTGTCACAAGGTAACCAGCAAGTCCCTCTACCAGTGACTTCTGTAATGACATAATGAGCATCTGTACATGATTAGCAGGTCAAAGGGTAAATTCAGACCCTCCTAAAGAGTAACATTAATCAATCTTTTTCTTTTTAAATGTTCTGTACCTAGCAAGTTGCATTTAAGTGTGTCACAACAGATATCTACTACCAGGACTCATTATTTTAAACCCTTCAGTTTAACATTCATGAAGGTCTTGGTTTGTTCTTTAATGGTGAGTGGCATCTTCAATGCCTCCCTATCCTCTCTACGCACTCTGTGAAGATTTAGCACAAATGCAAACAACTTTTATGTTGCACTGTTTTTTACAAGAATCATAGATACACTTTTTGTAGTGAAGCCTCCTTAAATCAGTCAAATGAACACACAACTATTTTAACCTGCATACAGTGGTGCCTCTTCATCTCCTCACCTCTCTTCTGTGGACTTCAGCTGATAAGCCTCCTTGCCGTTGATGTATGGTGCCACGTCTGATGCAGGATGTTGAAATATTTTAATGACTTGATATTTAAAGTGACACTCATAAAGCGACACATCTAAACTTTGTGCCTATGTACATTTGCTTAGCACTAGAACCTTTATTTTAGGTTTAGATATAATTTAATTGTATCTAATGTAAAACTTTGAAGAAAACAGTTTAGTATGCATGAAGGAATCAATTTTATACCTGGCTTGTAAGAAAGCTATAAACATCTGTAAGAGATGTTGAAGGGTCTGGCATTCTATCAGATTGAAATACTTCAGCACTTGGGGTTTTTTTAGGCACATACTTAAGCCATCTAAAATTTACTGAGAGTAATTTTTTTTTTCCTAAGCAAAAAACAAGGTAGTACAAACATATGTCTATGAGAAAAAATATAATGACATGTTTAACATTAGCTTAGCTGAAGTCAGTTTGGTTCTTTTTTTGTTTTGGTTTTTGTCTACTTCTAAACTTCTTTTGAGACATTCTTAGTTTAGGCAGTAAAGTATTAGACATTATGAATTAAGTGATTAGAGATTTTATTGTTAAAACTAATTAAACAAAATTGAATTAAAACAATTATATAAATAAGTTTCAAAAGTAATATGAACTTATAAAAAGGTACCAGGATATATTTTATGTTTTCAATGTTTTCATTATCTTCTTGCTTAAAGTACTTATGCCATTGTTCTGTCATTGAACGTGCTTAGTTTGTCTGATATTGTTACTTTAAATTTGGACAAAAACAGAAAACAAAACACTCCAAAATACTTAATGTGAGAAATATGTGTCTATGCCTTGGATAGCAAATTGGCTGGAAAGTGTTTACTTTAAGTCAATGATAAAACAAGATAATTATTTGGTGACTTGGTAATTAAAAACAGACGTCACTGCAGGAGACGCTTGAGAGTATGATTATTTTGAAGAAATATATGTAAATATCTCTTTGAACAAAAAGAAAAAGGTATGGCTCAATCTTTAAAGAAATGATAATATGTTATTAAAAAATTCTTTGTAAATGTTTTTGCTATTTTCTTCTTCTAATCAAGAATTATATCTTTAAATGTCATGGCAGCATCTGCATTTGATAAAAATCAAATAAAATATTTCCTTAGAAACAGATGGCACTGTTTTTAATTCTTTGTGGTTAGTTCAGGTATTATGAAGACTGAATTATGATGTAAGCGAGCTTTGCATGTAAAGTATCTACTAACAAAAAAATCTGAATAAAGGTACATTTTGTATTACCTGTTCCATCTAGATCAGCTCTCCTCATCTGCTAAAATATAAAAATCAAATGTCTTCAGCTCTGTTACTGTTTATATTAGTCAGGATTTCTTGCCTATTCCTGCCTAGGTGCTGAAGTGCATTAGCTATTTTAGGGGTTAAACGCTGTAGCCACTGATGCGTATATATTAGGCTGTATTCATAGAACACGGCTTGTAGCCTGACTCAAGCTATTACAGTCTAACAGGGACCAATAGAAAGAGAAGAATATCCAAGAAAGCTGAGGTAAGCCCAAACTCTGAAGCAGTGTCAAATTAGAAACAATAGCTAATAAGGTGTGTATGGTGATACATTTGGGAATACTAGCATATGCTTTAAGTTTTATATGTTGTTGATTCTTAGGAAGACAGGAAGAAAAAAACAGTAGTTTGCAGCCAAAGGCTGTGAATTTACAATGATTTTTAACTGGTTTCAGATAGCTCCAAGAACTTGACTAACAAGGTAAATTACTTTCTATTTCTTTTTAAAAATGTTATTAAGGTTGTGAATATTTACATAGTGAGAAGGCACCATTTCACTGTGTAAATTAGAGATCATATTCTCTAGACTTATTTAGTCATTTTTTTTTGAATGCTTCCAGATAGCATTTTCTGAGGCTAGAAGATCTGTAGTGTACTGCACTTGCTACTTCTAATAACATTATTAAATGATTGCATATCATATACAACAACCTGAGCTCTTAACGTCTGGTGCGTTAATCCTATGACAGAACTTACTTTCTATTTAAATACTGGTTTTGCCAAAATTAATCTCCTAATTTTGGCCAGAAAATTCTGCTATCAGTCTCTTGTCTCTGCATTGTAAAACGCTTGCTAACGTTCATCAGAACAGTGTGTGAAGCACTGTTTTTGAGCTATACAAATACTCCCTTTTGGAGTAAATCAGAATTGATAATTATATTAATTGTTCCACAGTGGAAGAGTAAACAAAGTAAATTATTGACTAGGTAAAATAGATACAGGATGCAGAGTGTGTGTGATATAATTTGGTTTGGATTTATGTTTTTGTGTCTTTTAGGTCAGACATTTGTTTTGTCTGTTTGCTTTAGAGAAGGAAATTCATAACTTTGTATATGAAAGAGTGAATGAGGGGAACATATTACTCAAACATATTCCCTCCAAGCTCTTTAAGAACATGCTCAACAAACAGCTGTTAAAACACTCTTTGATCTTTAACTATTCCGTGATGAGAAAAGATCCTGGAAAATCAGATCCAGATGCCATTATAATTTGAGAGAGAGTAAAAATAGAAAACAGGGTATGATTAATTTTAAAAGCAGGAACTTGGAGTATTTATATCATCACGGTATTGATAGCTTTACTGAAGATAGTACATTATATAAAGTATTTTATAGCTCTGCACAGGGCAATTTAAACAAATTTGTTAAAGTTTATAAGAAGCGCTGATTTAATGTCAGTAATGTTGTCTACATTTTCAGGTTCTTTGCATTGACACTTGCATGAATGTCATTTAAATTGATAGCCAATATAAACTCCGAGTTGAATCAGGAAAATGCTCTTCAATATATACCTCTGAATTCCTTGTAACTCTTATTGTTTATTTTTTAGCATGCCATAGGTAATAAAACAGATAATAGAATATTGCTGTTTATAAAGAAAATATTATTTTCTATGTAATACTTCTTTGTTGATCTAGTATGCTGTTATAGAGTTCTTTTGAGAGAGCTAATTGTTTTTCTTCTCTCTAAGGCAAACAATGACTCTAAAAGTCTATACAAGCCTTTTGCTCTTATTCTTGGTCAATTCTGTGTGGACTCGAACTGTGAGACAAGTTTATGATGAGCTGGATCCTGAGCATTGGTCTCACTACACTTCTGAGTGTCCACAAGAGTGCTTTTGTCCTCCTAATTTCCCCAATGCATTATACTGTGATAACAAAGGACTTAAAGAAATACCTGCAATCCCAGCAAGAATTTGGTATCTCTATCTTCAAAACAATCTAATTGAAATAGTTTCTGAGAAGCCTTTTGTGAATGCCACACATCTGAGATGGATAAATCTGAACAAAAATAAGATCACCAACAGTGGAATTGAGAGTGGTGTGCTGAGCAAGCTGAAAAGGCTGCTTTACTTATTCCTTGAAGATAATGAATTGGAAGAGGTACCTGCTCCATTACCAGTGGGCCTGGAACAACTAAGATTGGCTAGAAACAAAATCTCCAGAATCCCAGAAGGAGTCTTCAGCAACTTGGAGAACCTTACTATGTTAGATCTGCACCAGAACAGCTTGTTGGACAGCGCTCTTCAAAGTGACACCTTCCAAGGCCTCAACAATCTCATGCAACTCAACATAGCAAAAAATTCACTCAAGAAAATGCCTTTAAGGATTCCAGCTAACACATTGCAGCTGTTTTTGGACAACAACTCCATTGAAGTGATACCAGAAAACTACTTCAGTGCAATACCAAAAGTGACTTTCCTTAGACTGAATTACAATAAATTATCTGATGACGGTATTCCCCCAAATGGGTTTAATGTTTCATCTATTTTAGATTTACAGCTATCTCACAACCTGCTCACTAAAATTCCACCAATCAATGCACAACTTGAACACCTTCACCTTGACCACAACAGAATCAAAAGTAAGTGTGTACTGTCAGTGTGGAATCCTATACCAAGATGTAATTATTTTAAAATGTCTACCTAAGTACCAAAAAAAGTGGTCTTTGAACAAAAGGGATTAAAAATGTGCTGTAGATTATATGGAGATGAGCAAGAGGACCTCCCAGAGGACAATTTTCAAGTCAATTCTATAATCTGACAACCAAATCCATGTATGAAAGCAATATCATATATGACAAATATTCATGTGCATACAGGAAAAAAACCCTTTGTCAGCAGATCATGAATATGAGTTTATTAGGGAGAACTTCTGCACTCCTATTTCACTATTTATGTGCCAATAGTCATTTTGTGGGGACTAACTAAGCTTTTAACAGAAACATTAGGAGTAAATAAGCAGGAAACAACAAAAAAGTGGGTGCAACAAGCTAGATGTATGACTGTTGGATTTTCTAGGTTGTCATGCACCTTAGGGACTTCAATAAAGTAATGGAATTGCTATATGCTCAGTTCTTCTGAATATCTCTACCCACCTAAATTATGTAGCAGGAACTTAAGGTGAGGCACACTCAAAATAAAATGTTGGCTGCACTCAACATAACTGATTTCAAATATGACTAATTAACATGTGGATAGTGAATATTTCAGGCTCAAATATAATCCCCATTGTTTGTTTACTGTGCGCAAAATGCTGACACTTGGGTTTAGTCTTCATAACAAATCTTTTCACGTACTGTATAGAAGATTTATTCTACTAACGTTTTATCTCCTCAAATGTCTCTAACATTTTCCACTTTATATAAATGAGACAAGGTTTTGTACCCAAGGAAAAAGAAGCTTGTTGACATGTCATAGTTCCACTTCAGGCCTTATTTATCCAGATACAGCAGGGATGTGACAGTTAGGGATGCTGGGTAAAGTATCTGCTCATAAAGGCCTCAGATCTTAAATCCTTTGTTTCATGCCAAAAGCCAAAATAGATACTATGTCTTTCTATTTCTCACTGCACAGAAGTCTCTCAATTTCTCTTCCTGTCATAGTGATTTAATGGAATAAATGGTTCCTCACTCCTGTTTTGTGTCTGTAGTTCACAAATGCACTTTAAAAAGTGTCTTGACTTCTGTATGAAACAAAGACATCTCAAAGATATCTATCAATAATTTAGGCTCATCACTGCATTTTCCAAAGTAATATATGTCATTTTTTAAAGAAATTCCAATTTTGCACAACTGGCCAGTAAGAAGTGTAATAATTAAAGCTTATGATATATGTCGTTATTTAACATATTTTGCTGCTCCTTGGTTACAAAGGGAATTATTTTTAATTGATTCACTACAGGGCCTCAGCTGCAGATTTTTATCTTCTGTCACTTTAAGTGGACTCTAAGTTGAAATCAATGGAATGTAACCTGTTCAGTTTAAGAAGTCTTTTGTGTCTAAGTAGAGACAGCTGCCAAATTATCCTCCTTTCCAAAAAAAAAGTTCAAAAAAGGTTAAAACCATTAAAATCAATCTATATAGTATTTGCACAGTCAAGTCCTATTTTCTAATTACACAAGTACTCATGAGCTTAAATCACAGTGGGTTTCCACAAGCCTTAAATTCCTTAACGTCTCTACTACTTTTAAAAATTCATTGCTAAGTTAAGTGCAACACCATTCTTGATTAAAAAAAAAAAAGTTTTAGTAACTACATCTACAGTATTAAAAAACATTTTAAAAGGTCATCTGACACCTTAAATGAAATGCAGGTATTAAAGCACATTCTACCACATAAATAACTATTCAATTGGTAAAGGATAATGACAGTCTTCATGAGACATTGTTCTAATAGATAATATCTCAAGGGCCAAAGGGCATTTATAATCATGAACAAGGAATGTAATTCCATCAGGCAGGAGTCATAAGATATAGAATTGATTCTGCACTCATTGTTTTCATCTTTTAACCCACGAAGCCAATGATCAGTCATTAAAGATGAAAAATGTAAAAGATTTGAAAGAAAAAGAACTGTTAAAGTCTGAATCTGATTTTTCCACAAAGTCCTCCTGAAAGTATGCCTTCAGTGCAAGTGTGCAGTACGGGTCCTTTTTATAATATTAATTTTCAGATACCCCTGCATGCCTGCCAATTGCTGCTTTATATTCTCTTGATGATTCACAGTTACATTGCTGGAATTGCAAGAGCAGGGATATCAAAATTTCTGTATAAACATTTTTTGCCTACTTTTTATTGTATATTATGTTCTAACATCAGTTCTTCATATACAAGTCCAAGGACCCATTTTTCCAGATACCATTTATGAAGATATGACAAAATCCTAAAGGATGGTGAAGTCAGTGATAGCCTCATTATTGGTCTCAGTGGAACCAGGCTTTCACTTGCTATCCCTTCTCCAAAGATCTCAATGCACTTGAAAGTTGGAAGCAAAAATAGCCCAAACCTAATGTATATCTGCTAGAGCAGATATACATTAAACTTGTTCCATTACATTATAAAACATCAATGTTTACATATTTATTTAAGAGATACAAACAAGAGACTCTATGGAGATGTCAAGTGATAGAAAGGGGAATGTTAAAGGAAAGAAAAACAGAAAGCATGAAACAATGATGTAGGGAGGGAGTGTGAGCAATTTTAAACAGTAGATATTGCAGTGCTATCAAAGGAGAAATAAAAGGGAGCAAACAGTAACTTCCTCTAGGGGACACCAGAAGATTGAGATACCTCCTCTGAGCAAATATTGTTCCATGCTTAGAGAAAGGGAGAAATCCTTGGGCTAAGTAGAAATGATAGTCTATCAGAATCCATTACAGAGTATGCATAAAGATATGGTTGAAGTCATATATCCTCACTTATTGCAACATCCCTGCTCTGTAGCTGGTGCTGGCTTCTGTGTTGAAGAGCCTTGAAAGGTACAGTTTTCCAGGCTGAACCATGTCATTGTAGTTAAATAATATGTGATGAGGAGAAAGGAAGTCCAATTATTTGAGATGTACAGCTAAAGATTTGAAGAATAGAACAGAAATACCGTCAAACTCGTGTCAGAACATATCTATCTTCCAGATGAACTTTATTTTGAATGTTTCTAAATTATGATTTCTACTGGAAAATAAACAGTATATTCTAATGTTCTTCAGCAGGCATACAGTATTAGGCATTAATAAGAACCTCTTCTGCAATTATATCCACAGCAGTTCCAGAGAGTAGTAAGCCACAATATTGCTGGCAACAGGTGGAATTCATCATAGTTGAATTAACCATCCTGGATTTTTCATGTAGTTTATGTTAGTCATAGACATGGCCTGCTCAGTTAATAGAAAGATAAACAATTGCAGAGACAAAATAATTACATCTTAAAGGGTTGTGAATCACTTTTTTTGGAGATGTTCTTCTCTCTCTAGAGTTTGTAAATAGAGTTTAAATGTTTTGTAAGGACTTACACTCTACACTTACTATCCATACAGATCAGTTTAGTTAGAGTGAACAGTACTCATGTAGATGGATTTTCCTGTCCCTCTGTCTTAAAATTGAGCACTATACCCATGAACAGGTCTACAAAAGAAGCGAAGACTCCTCTGACAGGATTACTATCCTCTGGGTAGGATTTACTGCTCCCAAGAAGAGAATAACAAAACATCAAACCACATCAAACCATAAATTATCAGGAAATAATTTCTGCATTGGTGACCTGTGGTTAGATAACTGCTGCCTCACTTTAAGGTTGGAGTAATTAACCTAGCGAAAACTAGTGTAGTGGTCTAATTTATAGGTCTGCCAATATAGAGATTTAAAACACATTTGAAGCCATCCTGCCTCCTATGGACAGTAGTACAGACCTGAAAAGGCAGATATTTTCTGCTACACATTGTTGATTCACTTATAAAACTTTTAAAGTTTTCATAATGAAAGCTCAAGCTTCTTGCTTCATAACTTCATATATAAAATTAAGTTGTAGTTTGTTTCCTCCAAGGATATCAAATACTCTACAAATATTAATCAAATTTCCCAACACAGGCAAAGATATTTTGATGTCAAGTTTTGATGAGGAGTTTTAGACCTTGGCTGACTGGATATATTTATCTAGTTTCCACGACAAAGTCCATTTCTAGGATATTGCAAACATCTGGGCAGTTTTGCAAAGTAGGATAGGCTTTTTTCTTTATGGAAAAAAAAAATTATTTTCTTTTCATTATAATATTTGACCAATTTGACGGTATTCTAATCAGAAGATGTGTGCATATTATCATTCCTAAATATAAGAGGAGAAAAAATTTTGTAGAAAGCTTTTCTTATTTCTGTGCTGCTAAAAAAACTATTGAAAAATCTGTTAAATACACATCCTTCATTCAACCACTTTTTGCAGGTGGTCTGGGGCCAATAAAACCCTCGAGCAGTCAAACCAACCATTAAATACTGTGATTTGGTCAAAGCAGTTTGTTATCATTAATTAACAAGTATCGTTTTGATATTTTCTTGAATAGGGCCTTTTGAGGTTAAAATATGGCAGGCCTCACTATTCAACAACTGAAGACAAAACACAAAAAACATTTTAGCAAAGTGATCAGAGCAGAAGTAACTTAGAGGAGACAATGTAAAGAACCAAATCTATATAAATCTTATGAAAATTGGTAATAATTTTAACTAGTTTCAAATTTCATCTGAACTGAAACAAGCTATCTGTGTTTTATTAAAAATTTTAAGCATATATTGATTTTCAGATTAGGAAGAAAAATATTTGATTGCACAAGTTATATTCCTGCAATTAAAACAAGCTGCACTGAAGAATTTGAGAGAACAGGAAATTATGGATGTTAAAAGTTATAAGACATTACAAAAAAAGCTCCTCTGATTCAATATTGCTATAATTTTGAATGCAAAAGTTTCATTGGGGAATATTATTGGTTAAAATTATTGTCATGACACTAAGATGTGCGAAATCCCTCAGCATTTACCTTGTTCTGCTTTCTTTGAGACCACAGAACTATTTCTCAATGAATATTTACCTAGTCATTGCCTAACTTTGTTTCTTCTCTGTCCAATATGAAATTATGCACCTAGTGGCCTTAATTTGTAATTACAATACATAAAATTTGCGACTCACTGGTATAGATTAAATATGTTAAGATGCTTCTTTACCGCATCAAAAACACAGTTAATTGTTAATTCAGTATTTTCCAACTCTCATGAGAGTAAGTGTATCACATTCAAGTTGAATACTGTTTCATTTTTTTTCTAAATTAATTTTAACTTTCCCATGGAAATAATTTAACATGTCGATATACATTTTCAGGTGTCAATGGTACTCAAATATGTCCAGTCTCGATTGCCATAGCAGAAGATTATGGTATTTATGGCAACACTCCTCGCCTCCGATACCTTCGCCTGGATGGAAATGAAATTCAGCCTCCAATCCCACTGGACATCATGATATGTTTCCGACTACTTCAAGCTGTTGTCATATAAAGATACTGCAGTGTGACTCACGCTGTGAGAGGGCTCAAATACAAGTTTTGCTGGAATTAAACTTGTTCTAACTCAAAAAATAAGAGGTTACAGCTCTATTTTGACTTTTAAGTATTTTCTTTTCTTGCATTTATTTTCTACATCTGAATAGATTTTCTTGTTTCAGAAGAGATTTTGAATGTACATGTAATATGTGCTTAACACTTTACCTAAGAATTCTTAATGCAAATATATTGAAAAGCATCTGAAATCTAAAGTATTTAAAACAAAATCTTGTCTAGTCTTGTCAAATGCTACAATGTCTATCTTGTGAATATCATTGCTATAGACAAATTATATTTCTTTCTTTTTGTTACATAGTTATTAACACAATGCCTTTGAGTACATTTGGCTAAATACATATGTTAGAAAAATCATGAGCTGCATGATTACTAGTTATCAGAACTACCAGTCTTTAAGATAGTGACTAATGGTGAATAACCACTTAATATGTAAATAACTCATTAACTACTGTCATACTTTGAAGACTGATACTTTTAAGGTAAGAAGTGTATGAGGCTCAGAATCCAAAGCAATATATTGAATACATATTGTATGGCGTCATTCAGTGTGTGATTTTAGAATTAGAATACACTGATCTAACTCAAATCTAGGGACAAGGGAATATGAGATGAAATCTTGGTCTCTCAAAGTGCCAGTTTTCTGCTGTTTCGTTCTTCAGTATTCCATTTCGACTTTTGACATCCTTTCTTTCTCTAACTTTGGGATAGTCATTGAATATTTGATTTATTTTAGTTTCCATAAAAATAAAACCAAAACCAATAATGATTATGTATTTCACAGACTAGGTACTTCACAAAAATTGGAGTGGCTAGTTAATGTAATGGTGATAAAGAGAAAATTAAGAAATTAAGAGATAAGTCTCCTCTCAATTGTTACTGAACTAGCCAAATATCTTCATAGGAACTGTATCAGTTTAAGCAAATATAATCAACTCATAGCAGTATTTAGTATCTGCTAACTCATAAACATGGACATAATAACACTGGATTTTAGAAAAGTCCAGGTATTTAGAACATTCACAATTTGCTAACAAGGGATATATTAGCAGACATCTTTATTTGAAATCTGATTGGTTGGAGGTTTTTTTCAGCATTAATAAAATAATATTGTGATTTCCACTTGAATATTAGAATCAAGCTATTCACTGTGAGAGTATGTGTTTTTTTATTTCTGATAGCCAATACAACAGACTAAACATTAGTCTTATTCTAGTCTTCTTATACTTGTAGATAGAAGCAATTAGTTCTTCTTTCATAGCATCTATTTCTAACATTTTAAGACCGACTTCAGTAACAAGCATTTAAATTCTATGCATGTGGAATAAGTTTTTCTTTGAAGATGAAGTATTTTCAAAAAGATTGAGAACTGTAATTTCTAGTGCACTTGTAGAAATAACTCAATATAGAAACACAGAATAGAAATAGCCCATTCAGAAATCCTATCATAAAAAACATTTCTATTTACAGTCCTTTTCAAGTGATTGCTGAGAAACTCCTGCCCTTCCAGCAAAATATTTTCTGTACTTCTGTGTCCTCCTTATGTCAAAAAATATAGATTTAAAAATCCTTTGCAATAGATATGCATGACTATCTATATTCTTAATAACAGCATAGTAATTTATTTTTTGAAAGAAAAAAAAGTGACAATACTAATAATTAAATTAGAACCAGAGTTACGTGTTTGTGCTTGAAAATTAATTTCTACTTTAAACAAATAAAAAATATACAGACTCCAAAGTGAATATTCACAGGCATGTATGCATATTATTATTTTTTATAGTTCTAACTGGTTGTACACAAAAGCATCTTAAAGTTATAGCCAAAAATAAGGTGCATTTTAGACACTATATATATTTTAACCAGAACAGACTAATCATTCCCCAAGGAGATGTCAAGATGTATAAGAAGGGATGCTATGTAAAATCATACAAGTTATCTGGAGCATCCAAGTATCCAGTGTTCTTGATAGAGACATTATGTGATGAAATCAGGGACATAATTTGATGAAATATTTTTTTTACAGTTATTTTCCACCAGCGGATCTGATTTTAGTCTACTTTTTCCAATTCACTGTGGAAAGTCTTAAAAATTAGTTCTTTAATGGTCAGTATTATTTTATGGAACAATCTTTGGACATGGGCAGTGTAATGTTCAATACTTGTCTCTGTCAAATCTTGAGTGATTAATTCCTTTTGTTGGGCTGAAGAGCTGCTGTTTCCAAGTGTTCTGTGTTCTACACCTTTGACGCAACCTGCTGATTCTGCATCCGGGAATTGTTGAAGAAAGAGAAAATTCTAAGTATCCTTATTTAGATTATTCTTTTTCTATCTTGATTCCCTCTCCCAGAATCAGCAGTATAAGTTAGAATCAAAAATAGTTATGTTACTGCAGTGACCTTCACAAGATAAATCAGTCCTCACTGGGGTCTGAGCTGCTTTACTGCATATGTGTCTAGTCTTAATCTTCTTAAACATTCTGAGAAAGTTGGTGAAATTTCCCTCAGATTGCAACAGCAGACTTAAATTTCATTATTGTGCAGAACTGAACAATGTAGGCTTTCAGCCACACATCATTTAATCCATTCATTATGCCAAAAGACTATAAAGGAAAATGTAAAACACAATGTCTTTTTCCTCTGAAGAGGGTCCTTAAAACAACATAAAAAGCACCACTACCTAAAAGTCTGATGTCAATTCTTCCTAATCTGAAACTCCTCATGGATATTTATTGGTTCAGAAAAAATGCAATGTCTTCCACTGTAGGGAGGGAAGAGCAGACATCTCAGCTGCCGTTTCTCAACCCACAGCTCCCTTCTTAAAGCCAACATTTGTCTCAATTAATTGTCAGAGCACATAGCAAATAGTTTTGAATGGAACATCTTGTAAAAAAATAAAGGCATTTGCAAGTATGAGAAGCTGAGAACAAAGCAGATCACCTTAAGCAGGCTGCAGTTGTGGTCAGTTGCTAACCAAACCACAAACACCCAGTGCTTTGCCAGAAATGTGCATTACATATGAGTTAAGTTTGAAATTGTGGTTAACACAGATATGCTATCACCTCAGCCCAAGGTGTAGACAGTTGCTTTGTAAATAAAAGCATTAAAGCAAAGTGAAAGGCTCAAGTACTGTGAAATACCCAGACATTTCTGACACATCTGCCAGTGTGAGTGGAGACTGGATGCTGAGTCTATCCAAAGACTTTGGTTTTTATAATGCAGTTGGCTCTGCTGGAAGAAAAGCCATTTACAGATGCTGCCAGCATAGTTAAAAATTCAGCCATATGCATTAATCTCCCCATTCCATAATCTTGTCTAGAAGCTTCTGTTTCATTCTCAATATTCCAATTTTTTTCCAAAATTTTTAATGAAAATCACCACTACAACAATCCTCTGCAGAGACAACGGTGACTACAGCAGCTTGTATGACACTTGAAGAAACATAAACACTAAGAGGTAAAAATTTGGAAGATAACAAGAAAGCCAATTTTCATGCTTATAATTACTAACTGCCATGCATATTATGTGTCACTGAAGGAATTTCCATTCATCCTTGCTGCACACAAGTGATTTCAAAAATTTGCCAAAAATACTTGCTGTCATTTTTCCAGTGTAAGAAAACTTAATTGACATTATATTGCAGATAGTTTAATTATCTATTGGGAATTAGATTACTGTTAACACTTAAAGTTCTGTGTTGGTTGTTGAACAGCTAATATGCCATTTCTGCCATGTATATCAGAGCTTTAGCATTGTTGTCAGCAAGTAAACATCTTCCCCTTGACCAAAAGTCTCCTCCATAATTGCATTTATTTTTCCCCAGAATTGCTTATCCATTTAAACATAAAGGGTAGCTCTACAAGGCACCCCACTCTCTGTGTAGTGATACTCAGGAGTAGCATTAACCACCTCAGGTCAGGCTCATGAAGCAATATGCATCATTCGCATCATGTTCTGTCTTAGCTAATTTACCTCCTACCTCATTAATAGCAGTAATACTGCTTCTGAGTCCCGTGCTTGCTCTGTCAGTGACAGTTCAAAGTAATCTATACTGTAAGGAATTTGAACCTTTCCCAGTGCAGTAGCTTCTTACACCCCTTGCACTGTTGCCAACAGCCTGGGTACTCTTACCGTTTTCATCTTGTTTACTTTAGCATGTGCGTTTGACTAACAAATCTTCCTATCAGCTTGCTATAGTTTTGTTTCTTCAGTGTTTTTTAGCTTAAGCATCTTTGTGCATGCTGTCTCCTGTTCAGCTGCGTCTAGATTTCTCTATGGGAACCGCTGTCTGGACTACTGCAGACATAGTGCCACAGAACAGCATGGCCCACAGCTCACAGTACTCATGTCTCCGCTTATGCGTGTGCTTGGACCGAGGCTGATGCTGTCATGTAGGTGGGATATATCTGGAAATACCTTCTCCAAGGCTTCCCCTTCCTGCCCCTAATATTTTTGTTTGTTTGTTTGTTTGTTTGTTTGTTTTTTGTAGGAAAATTACAGAAGAAATTGGAATCACATCTTCCATAAACAAAGGCTGTTCCTAATTATGGGCTGGGCAATGAAAGTTACATGTGAAATCAGCAGCTCTTAGTGAAACTAGATTTTCTACATAAATTGTTTGTTTGTTAAGATGCTCTATAACAGTTTTTAGGAATTACTGACAAATACAGAAAAAAAAATGCAAATAGTTGCAGACACAGAAAAGAAAAAAAATGTAAACAATGTTCATGCTTCTCCTTTGATAATCCTGTTGCTAAGACATCGACACAGCATGATATGTCCTTCTTCAGGTAACGGGACCCTGGAATTTGTCTACAAAATACTACTGCAGCTAGAAAGCCTATTTCAAGTAGAGTAATCTCCTTATGATGCTCGACTTTGTTTCAGGATCTGAAATTATCATTGGTGAGGATAGCCTTCATGATGTTACAGAATCTAGGCTGAAATCCTTGCTTGAATCAGAAGGGGAATGTAGATGTTTTTTTTCTCTGAGAAGGCTGTTTTAGTCATGAGGGTAGAAATTCACACTACCTTGTGAATCTCTTATTTTAAGGATTGTAGTTGCTTCAAATGTAAAAGATCAACAACAACCCATCTCAACAGTACTTAACAGGAACAAATTACACCTACATTGTCTTCTCTGAGAAAGGTGTTGGGCACAGGCCCTCAAATTCTCTACCTCTGAATTGCTAGTCAAAAATAGAAGTGAAAGCTGCTGGTGAAGATTTTTTTTCTGAAGGTCATGGTGTTTTGGATCTTTTAAAAAGCTAGTCGTTTAGGTGTTTGGTTTTGTTTGATATAAGTTCTTAACATTCAATTTAAAATGCAATATATAAACATGATGTGAGGTTTATTTTCCATTTCAATAGGAAAAGAAGACAAAAATATTTAATTTCTAGTCAAACAAATGTAAATATTTTTGTATTGGTCTGACCATCAAAGATACAAACAAACAGAAAAGCCAATTTTCTTTTCTTGAGCCAAGATTTCCATGCTTTCCTCTTCCTCTGTTGTTCTTTTTTTTATATTTGCATCCTGTCTGGGATCATGTAACAGATTTATCAGATATTGAAGAACATTGAAAATTATTTCAGCTGCAATAATATGCATGCTTCTTATTCTGTATTTTCCTACTTTTGCAAACTCTATTTACGAGCTCCCTTTGTTTTTGTGCTCTTTCAACTGCAGTTGTCAATGTTTGTGCCAAATGCCTCTACATAAAATACGTTACTTCCAGGGATTCAAAGCTTTCTGTGGTGCCTACTTTCCTAATATTTAGACATCCTCTGCCTGTCTCCTGAAGTTCTCATGGAGGCTTACTCTTGGTGGCTTAATATTATCTCAATGTTGAGATTTTTTACAAAGTTGGTACTGTGAAGGACAGAACAGGATAAGTCCCGTTAGTATTAGGCTGTTTCTAACACAGGGTATCTGAGCTGATAGAGGAGCTGTGTGCATGAGGAACTGAAGTAGGTGACCAGCAGCTCAGGCTTATGAAGAGGTTGAATTGAGTGGTAGACATCAAGGCAAGAAAGGGGTTCAGGAATTAAATAACATCTACTTTACCACAAGCAGGTAGTGCAGGAAATCAGCCAGCACAAGATAGATGGAGATAAGACATAATTTGTACTGTCAGGTTTACAAGTCCATGCAAATACTTGCATAGGTGAGAAACTTAGAAAGAGGTAAAAATTAGCTGTGTCTGTCTGAGGATCAACAACAATGAAGAAATAATTTTGCAAATTTGTATAAGCTTGGAGTATACAATTAACAAATTGATGTCCACAAGCCTGCCTGATGCATTCTGCTTGAGAATTATAAGACCCCTAACAGAATTCTATGAAATTTAGAAAAAGCACTTAAATCTTTGCTGTATTAGCAAGCAAGTTATAAGAGGGGGTTCTTCTTAACTAACTTTTTTATTTTAAACATCCATAGGGTTTATAAAATTGTACTTTATCCATGGGTAACAACCGAAAATTCACTGCTTTTTAAACAAATCTAAGATTCTCTATAATCAGTGACTTGAGGAACAGAGTATTAACATCATCACTACATCAGCCTCAGCAGTTCAGTGCCATTTGCCAGAGTCTATGTAATGATCTGCGCAGCTGCCTCTTAAGTCTCATTAGCTCAACTCATTGGTGCAGCTGGAAGAGAGATATTTGGAAATGTATGCATGAAGCTTGGTCAATTCACTACTAAGGCATAAAACCAGAGGGACTTCAAAGAATAGAAATAATGGAAAGCTGTGAATGTAGAAATGGATTTTTTTTCTTAAAAAAAAAGATATCTCTTTACTACATTGACTGACAATATTTACAGAATTTTCTGATAATGTGTAACGACTTGTCTCTTCTTGTTTATCTTGTCCAAGGTAAACAGTAGTCTATTGGCAGGGATGGGTTTGTGACCTTTTTTTTCCCATAGTGACCATTGTGATCAGATCTAAATAGTCATTGGCCAGCTCTGGTAAGTCTCTAAAAACTGTTTAAACACATCAGTTCAGGCACAGTCCAGAAGTTATAAATGTGGTTGAAAGCTCATGTAAACATATCCTTTGTTTAAAAATAATAAGAAAAAAAAAAAAAAAAAAACAAAACAGGACCACTCCTTTGAAATATGCGTGTGTTTTCAGGGGCAATGTGACAAGTTCTCCTACAGTTTTCAATATTTTTTTCATCATTTCAGAAATCATTTCCATAACACTTTAGATAAATTCATGCACTTTATTTAAAAGAAAATAAACATTGAACAAGCATATCTTATCATTAGCAGACAATTTGAAATGCTTTAGATAAATCTTTTCAAGTTGATGTGCTAGAAGACACATTGGGTATTGGATATTTGTATCTTATTGAAGTGAAAATTTTTCACATTTCTCAATTGTCTCTACTCTCTGTGTATGTAGGAAAATTTTTTAATTTTGCCTGGAGAACTGGAAGTCATCTGAGCTGTTAACTGTAGTTTACTTGTGTGTTGAGAATGTAAATTCCTATTCTCTCAAGACAGTAAACCCTCAGGCCAAAGCTTCTTAACTTGATTAAAGATGAGTTGGACATGCTGAAGCTCTGTTCTTTCTACAATAGAAACAAGAAAAAAAAAAAAAAGACTGAATGCATTGCAAATTAGCTGGCTCATGCAGTCCTTGACCAGGATTAGGTGGTGCTTCCACCTCTGCATCACGAGATCATGGACTTATGTTGTCAGTTATGGAACAGTGTGCAAATAAAACCAGTGTGCAAAGGGAAGTGATATGATATGATATGATATAGCCAGGTCATACGAGCAAATAGGAAATCAGTTCAATAGATCAGAGCCAGGGTGCCTGTGGATGGTATTCCTTACCTAGAAAGGTGTATTACTATTTTTCACATTGATAATCTTTTCCATTAAAAAAAAAAAATCTTTTTACAGTATGGAAAATACTGCCGGGTAAGAAACAGCTCTGAGAGATCTCAAAAAAATCTGTGCAGGAGCTTCAGCCATAGTTGGTATCAATTTTACGCAGTGCTCCCAGATATGTGAAAGGCTTTTGTTCCAGTCTCAATACCTGGCTAAGTAACAAAACAACTGTATTTTCATGTGTCATGTCATCGATATAATAAAAATTTTATAAGGAAGGAGACAGAGTGAAATAGTAGAAAGGGTATGAAAAAGACTAGGGAGGGAAAAGAAATAAAGAAAAAAAAAAGGAAGGAAAAGGAAAAAAGGAAAATAAGACTAATTTTGGGAAAAAAAGGAAGCTTAAGAGGTACCTTTTTGGGCATCCCTTTGTATGAGAGAAGAAGGACGGCGAAGGAAACACAAAAAGTTCAGATACTTTTTGGGAAGAAAACTGAGAGCCTGAAATTTTGGAAAATACTTGTCCATAATGTCTTTCATAGCAGTGTTGTCTTTCCTAAAACCTAAGTCTTATAACCCCACAGACTACTCTGGCATTAATTCTTTTGGGAACTGGCAGGATAGTAACAGCTAATGCTAAATGTTTAATATTTATAATGCTGTCTAAAGTGCTGTGATTAATACATAATCCAACATTTGGACCCTGTCCAAATGCAAAGCATCTGTGCCAGTGTGAAAATAAAACCCATGAGGACTCAAAACACGTATTACTCTATTATGTGTACTATTTCATGCCCATGTGGAGCTGCCTTTTAGAGTGAATTTCAGAAGGAATATGGTAATATGCCATGAGTTTTGTTAAGGATTTGCTTGAAACCACATGAAGAGGCAATGTCAACTCTGGCAAATCAGCTCTGCAGTGTTCTTGGGTTTGACTTTCATCCTCTAAACCATATGCTACTCCACGTGCTTAGTTTCATCAGCTAATGTTTCAGACACTAGCAAACACAAGATCCCTATCCTTCTAATTTTCAATGACACGCTAACCTGTTGGAGTATTACAGAAGTGCTATGGTCTTTTAAATACTTTCAGATATTGAATCATGCCTCAAATGTACTATTCAAAAGCAAACAATGAATAAAATTTCATTTTTTTCAAGAAATTTCAGGAAAAAAAATGTCCATAGTGGAGGAGAAAAATCAACAGTCAATGGTAATAGAAACAATGTTTAAAGAGGTTCTAACTAGAGTCCCAACACTGAGTGATCATAAATTGACATTGCTACTCTTGTCAATGGGATGCCTTTGTAAATTCATCTTATTCATGACCGATAGAACACTGGGCACTTAATCTTGATTAATATGGACTGAATTAAAATTTAAAGTAATATTGCAGAATATCAGAAGTCCAACTCATAGGACTCATTTTCACTGGAGAACAGATCTCTTTCCAGATAAACTTTTTTTTTTTTTTTTTAAATGGCAGATAAACGTCTGATCATATATGAATTTGGTTTCCAGTGAGTTGCTCGTTACATGGATTGATTTGGTTACTTTAGTTCCAAATGGATTCCAGTGAACAGTGAAAACAGCAGCACTGTTTTGAAACAGCCATGACTGCATCAGCAACAAATTTCAGCTGTTCCCTCACCCTGGACAAAGTCAGTGAACCAGTCATTCCCAGACAGTGAGGGTGATCTTACAGGCTCCTATTCAAAAATTAAGAAAGGGGTAGAGGAAAACTGTGTGAGTTTCCTTAAGTATTTTTCTAATTTCATAATTATACAGAAAAGTGCAAAAGGAGACTAATGTTGAAGGCTGAGTTTGAAGGATAAACAGAAGGGAAAGCTGACTCAGTAGCTCAAACCCTTCTACCCAACCCTCCTACCAACAGTATTGCTTTTTGGATCAACTTTAACACAACAGCATTTTTATTTCAACACATAATCTAGTTAAGGAAAAAAAAATGTTGTTCTGGATTATGCATTCCCTCTCCACATTTACACATCATCTTGCCAGAATCCCACAGTGGTAGGGTTGTTTATGTCACTAGCACATGATTGAATGGTATGTATGCTTATTTAATGATGTTGTTTTCCAATTAAATAGATGTGTAGCACACAAAAGAAACATACTGCATACACATAATACACAGGGTAGAGGAAGAAGTACAACACTGAATAAAATATATAAAATTAAGACTTTCATAAAACTGGTTTTAGTTAGAGAAAAATTAAGCTTTTTAACAAATGCTTCAAGCTATTCCAGAAATAATCCAAGGGAAATGAAATGAGAATGAGTTACATGAATGCTTCTGGGTTTGAAATAGTAACAGCTGTGTCTAAAGAACCTAGGCAAGGGGATTTGTTATTGAAATATGTCTGTTTTAAAGAGTATTTTCAATTCAAGCACACATCTCTGTCCATTAAAACAAAAAAAAAATCCAAGGCCAAGCATACAGGACAAAAACCAAATGACCTTTAGTAAACAGTCTCATAATCAAATACCATGTAATTAGTGCAAGAATTGAACACCAAAAAGATATTGTGATTCCAAGCAACATACCCTTAAGGATTTGTGAAAAAGAATAGATATTCTAGGACCTGTGCCCATTTATCCCATTCTGTTACACATTAAAGAAATTATATTAAATCAACTGAATATCTGGAAAGAATTAAATCATCCTCTCTCATGGGCAAGACTAAAGGAAAATTTCAGAAGAAAGTACAGTTTTATATAATAAAATTCTTATGTTTCATGGAGTAAAAGGGAAAAAATAACTGCCAGAGGGAAAGTTTTTGTTGCCTTTGGTGGTTATTCTCAGACAATATATTATGGAGCTCTCCTCCACTCCCTTTGGATATCTTTATTCAATGATCTAAAGTTGCAGACATAGTACACAGAGTTATTTAAATGAAACCATTTCAAACTCTATCATTGAAAGTCCTACAGGAACAAAACTTTTCTTTCTGACAGCTGATACAGTGACAATCATTGGAACTATACAGTAGCAACCAAAACGGACAGGTCTCCTCAGCAGGATTCTTTTTAATGATACAATGTCTGGCTTTTTTACTGCCGTGGAGTTCTGTTTAAAGTAGCATGTGGGCCAAAATCTGCCTTCGTTAATGGTGTTATAGAGGTGTAAATGAAAGCAAGGGCTTTCTGCAGCAAACAAAGCTCACCATGGGCTCCAAATGATTTACCTCAGAAATGGTTTTAATTCACTGGTGGAGTTTTACAAGTCATGCTGCACTGTTCTGCAATTTATAGTTTTGGCATATCATGTTTGTTTATTAGCTATCATTAATGCATCATAAAATGTGACACAAAAATCTGATGATTTTCAATAGCCAAAGCTGTGGCTCTCAAACTTTACTAAGCAGAAGACATAATCAATGAATACTAGAGATTACAAATAAGATGCTCACTTACATGTCTGCATAAAAGAAATAAACTAAAATTTCTATTTTTCTTCCAGAAAATCATTATGCGAGCAACTAGTGGTTCAGCATCTTATTTCTGTGTTTAACAACAACACCTGTTCTTGAGTGTCCTTTACAATTCAGGCTCTTAAATTCTTCAGTAGGTCATAGTCCTTCTGTCTCTTCCATGTCCTGCTGTTCTCTCATTGCTCATTTTCCTTAGACAAGTCAATTTATTCACACTGCTTGATCTTTAACCTCTGTGGAGAAAAAGATTCTCCAATCTCTAGCTGAAGGCTATAATAAAGAAACTAGAATTTAGAATAGGAAAACATGGAGCTTACACTTTTTTCTTCTGTAATACCTCACAATGATATCTATGTGTCTTCCTTACTGCTACCAATTTCTCAACCACTCTTCTTTCAGACCTCTCCTTCTTCCTGCTGTCATCTGGATTTTGTCACTATATGCTGTACTGTTTCCTATTCCTGAACTATTACTCCTATGCATGGCTTCTGTCAGTATTCTTATAAAGTTCAGTAATTAGAATCTCTTACGTCTGGCCACTGGTATAGTAGTCCTTATTTTTTTTTTCCTTTTCCCTCCTCACATGTGATCATTCATAGAATCATAGAATGGTAGGGTTGGAAGGGATCTCCAGAGATCATCTAGTCCATCCCCCCTGCAGAAGTAGGTTCAGATATGCAATACATTAAAAATGAAACAATTTAAATGATCTTCCTTTCCTTTCCACGGATGACAAAATTCAAGCTTCCAATCTTCGTGTAGGAGTTGTTCATTTGGAGCAGAATTCTGTTACTTGCTATCATATAATCAATTCATACCTTTCTGTGACTTTCCACTAAAACTACTAAAGATTTCTCACCATCAATGGGCAGTTTCTCCAGTCTATTTCTCTTATAGCTAGAAAACTTTTAATATCCCATCTGAATTTATGCATAGCTGATGTAGACATTTTTGCCATGGTGCCAGCAGATTTTCATATTTTTTCTGATTACTTACAGTGGATCCACTGTAATCAGCAAAATCAGCAAAATAACTGTGGGCACCTTGGCAAACAGCACTATAATCACCACATTGCTCATCAAAGGACAGAAACAGGAAGAAAGCATCATTTATACAATGAAATTTAACACTGTTTCCCTTGTGCTTGGATGGAGAATTTTCCTCTGAACCAGAGGTGGAGTAATTCCCTCAGTCTAAAACTGGATGAAACTGGATTAATCTGCATTTCCCTACTTAGGGAAACTTTCACAAGCTGAAATGTCTCCATTAATGATTCCTTCATATTTTCATCAGTACAACTTTGTGTGAAAACATGATGTTGAATATTGAAATAGCACTGAGACATGGTACATCTGTAGTTACTTTGAAGCCTAAAACTTTCCATTCCATATCTTTTACAATCCTTATGTATTTTCCCAACTCCTGCATGTATCTGGTGCCTAAGTTTTAGTTTGTCTCTTCAGGTTGATAGTGAAATTTCACACAATTTTACCTGTATCTTAGCTATATTGGTTGTGATGAAAGATAAAATATCTTTCATCAGATAACTGATGCTGTTTCTGTTAATGGCAACAGAGAGATGACAAAGCTCATGGAGCAGAGACCACATGGTAACTCGTTGCAGGTGGTGAGTTGAGCTAATGCTGATTGCAATTTAATTTTAAGCAGTGAGAGTCAATGACAAACTGTGCAGGCAATGAAGAAAAACAAACAAACCCACTTAAAAGACAATCTTGCTATTCAGATGTGTTAAGGTCATTTGATTACACTATCTTGAGGTTCTGTGAAGCTACCTGGATCTGTATATGTGATTCAGTGTGTATGCACATAAGCTAGAAAAATACTTTGGAAAAATGCCACATAAATTTCAAATAGAAACTGAAATAAATATTTTAAATTCTTCAGTTCAACCAAAACTCAAGCTACCTGTACGCATCTGTGAAGCAGGATAATCTTTCCTCTGTCACATGAACTAACGTGTGAATGTTGCCTTTTGCTAGGAGGAGCAGCAAGGAGAGATACTAACTCTGGTGTACATTCTCGCTTCCCCTCTTCTTGTTTTTTTTTTTTTTTTATATATCAAACATTTCAAAGTCATAAATAACTAGTTAACACAAAACAAAACTTCCCATATAATGGAAACTATTATGAAAAAAATACTCAAAAATTTTTGCTAAAAAAATCCAACAATTTACTCTATAAAAATAAAAAAAATCATTTCCATGTCATTAAAGGGAAGAAAACAAATTGTAGACGCTCATTTGGACTGGCAACAGCAATCTTGTTCAGCTCAGCTCTGGATATAGTAACAGAATTATTTTGCTACAGTCATTTTCAGCTATCCCTGTAGCTCTATTTTATAGGATATTTACTTCAAACACATTAATCAGATAAAGAAGCTGCTTTGCAGACTTGCATATTTTAAAACCTCAAAATGTAGAGTTACAATTCTAATATTTTATAAAACTCTATGAAATACATATATTTTCTTCTTGTCTTTTGCAATGAAATAAAAACAATTTTGATTGACATTTAAGATGAATCCTCCTTTTTTTTTAATATCTGTAAAAACAATTGAGGAGAGTTATTTTATTGTTTGTATCCCAGCTTTATAACAGTATTTCTTTAGTTTTTGTTGGTTTGGGTTTTTTTTTTTTCTTTGAGGGGAAGACACTTTATATTCAATCTTTGCTTCTGTTAAGATATTAAGGGAAAGAATACTTTTCCCAAATACCAGATCAGAGAAAAGAAACTTAATTTCCTCAGAATTTCCCTTGGGATTAATGCCCTCAGAGCCACTCTACTTGGCTACTACTAGAAGAAATAATCAAAACAAGACAATGCGTAAGTGCGATTGAAGGATGCAGCTAATATTATGATAACATGAAGGCCAACTGCATTTGAGGCACTAGTGCCTGAGTAAATAATGATAATGCCTGATTTATATCCTACACTAATAATTCCCAGATTATGTCCTGCAGGTTAGTGTAATTAGAACTGCTTTAGATCACTGTAGGTGAGAATTACTTGCTAGTGAGTTGTACTGACACTGTAAAAATTAGGGTAGTACAAGAAATTAATATTCATGCAATTTGAAACAAATTCACTGAAAGCAGTGATCATCTTTATATTACAACTGTAGGATTACATGAAGTCATTCAAATGCAAACAGTTGTGCTATCCTTTTATAAGCACAACTGTTTGCATTTATTTATAAGCATTCTTCAACATTTTAGAGATGTGTATGGAAGGTATAAAACACTGTAATACCTTCTGTACAAAATGTAAACTGTAATGGGAAAGGTCAAGTTTGTTAATCAAATCATAAAAGACAGGTTGAGTAAGGGATCGCTAAGATCATTGTAAAAGCTAAGCCTTGCAGAACCTCGGCATTATAAAAGCTAAACCTTGCAGAACCTTAACCATGAACATTCTGTAATGAAAACAGGTGTAGCTTGCTCGATACGCGTATATTAATGCTTATAGATTGCGCATGAGCTAACGGATTCCAGAAGAGGGGTCATGAACAGGCCATCCGAGGAAGACTTCTGACTTCATCCCCACGACCACCAGATGACCACCAGGAAGCAGAAGAAGACCCCCTAGCAACAAGATCAGCATCTGCGCAGAATACACCAGGAAGCGATCCACTCAACCGATAAGGACTGTATAAAATAAAGACTTTTACCTGGGGCGGGGAGCTGTGTGCAGTTGGTGCAGCAGAGGCTTCCGGCTGCCCAGCACTATTTTGCTTATTTGCCGCTTGCTTAATAAATTTGATCTATGACACATTTAAATTGGCTGCAATTTATAACACAAACAATGTATTTTTTCTATTGTAGTACACTTTTTTCTATTGTAGCTAGCAACAGGACAAGGGGTAGTGAGATTAAGCTGGAACACAAAAAGTTCCATTTAAACATAAGAAAAAACTATTTTACTGTGAGGGTGAGGGAGCCCTGGCACAGGCTGCCCAGGGAGAGTGTGGAGTCTGCTTCCTTGGAGGTCTTCAAGACCTGCCTGGACATGTTCCTGTGTGACCTGATCTAGGTGAACCTGCTTCTGCAGGGGGTTTGGACTAGATGATTTCTAAAGGTCCATTCCAACCCCTACCATTCTATGATTCTATGATTCGATGAATGTATACAATTTCATACTCAAATGTCACAGGAAACTGGGTAAAATGTATTGCCCTAATGTGGAAAAATCTTCTAATTCATGATCTCCATTTCAAATTTCAGTATTTCAAATTCAAGATATTAAAGACTTTATGAACCTTATTATACTACATAGAGTATTTTACAGCCTCTTTCCAAGAAGATGGTATAACCGTCTTCACCATTTCTTTTGACTAAATGAGTATATCAACATACAATACACAAGGACTGTGAAATATTGAATTTCAAATTCTTGTCTTACTAACCTTGTTTCTGGTTTACTTTTCCATCCCGATAAACATTATACATCTTTTAGCGATAAATATGATAATACAGTTCTGAATTTTACTTGTTTAGCTAAGCAAAAAGGCTCTGAAGTTTTCCATCTCTGAGGCCAAGAACTGCACTTTCCTGAAAGCGCCTAACAACACCAGTCCACAGATTGGGCTGAAACAGCAGGCAATAGCTCTGCATGTTAACAAAAAACATTTTGTAACATCACATGCTTGCATACTCAGCAGTGCTATCTTATGTTTGACTATGATTAAAGAAAGAACCAACTCTTTCTCAAAACTGGTGCAAAAGATACCTCTTAAACAGCAAACTGTAATGGTAGCTTGTCTAATATGAGCTTGAAGCTCTGACTCCTGTCTTTGGCCTCAGACGGAATTCCCGAGTGCCTTCAGATGTAACTGCACATAGCTGGGAAAACATGAAGCACAAAATGCACATCTGTTGTTACACAAGTGATTTCAAAATTATGAAAGAAATAATAAAATAGAAAAAAAAAGACCTGTTATGGTTTCTCCAGCAAAATCTTCAAGGAAATATATTTCTCTGTGCCTCCTTCTGACTTTCAGATGAAACAAGGAAAAATGTTATTGTAATCACCTCAAATTAGATTATATTTAGTATTATCTGCCAGTTGTGTCCAAACTAAAACTACCACATATTGTGAGGAAAAATATGTTATCTTGAGACTTTTGAATCAAACAAAAAGAAGTGCAAGGAATATAAGTTATTATAAAGGCTATTTCCAACCTGTTGTAGAAAAGTTTGAATAGTCAGAGTTTCCTGATTTTTTAAGTGTGTTTCAAAAGCAACTATATGGTTTATTCATATATAATATATAGTAATAATCTGACAAGCTTTTAATCCGCTTGAAAATTTATAACAGAGTAAAGAACATTTTATGAATTTGGCTAATGTGCTGATTACCCAAACAAATGTTAGAGAGATAAAATTAGTAACGTATTTAGGAAAGGTCTTTGAATTTTACAGGACAATCATGCCAGCAAGTCTGGCTAAAGATTATTAAAATTAATAGCTTTTGAATCGTGCTTATAGTTTGCGACAAAGCCTAATTAAATTTTAGAAGCAAATATTCTGAGTTCTAAATCATTCTTTCCAAAAGAAAAGTGGGAGACATCCATTCTTGTTGTTGTAACTGTGGATTTGTTATCTGATTTTACTGTAAATGTGCATGGTCCTTGCTAAAGATAACACTTTATTCTTAACTAAGAAATTCCAGGTATACTGAATGCAACGACAAATCTGAGTCTAGACAGATACTGGCTTTACATATGCAAGACAACAATATTCTAGATGTTCATTTAGAAAAGGATCAGAGTTTGGTAGACCAGATTGCATGAAAATATTCTCAGATTTTACTGTTATTTATCAGTATTAACCTAATTCAGCATACTTTGGAAAAATTTTAAAGGTTATGTTTGTTTGTTTGTTTGTTTGTTTTTCAAAAAAGAAGTTGGAGAATTAGTACGAAAGAAAAATAAACTAATAATAAATTACATTAAAAAGTGTTGTACTACAAGATCTGACACTTCAATCCACCTACATTAACCATCGAAGTAAGCTGTGACAATAAAGTAAATAAAGGAAAAGAATAGAAGCATCTAAGAGTATGTGAATTGAAAGAGAATTCCTCACTGAGAAACAAAAATCAAGCAAAGTGAGGTGAGAAATAAGGCACTGGATTTGATCCATAAATAATGGGGTTTTAGTTATTTCTATGACTCATTAAAAAACCTTTTTCTTACTTGCATTCACTGTTTATGAAGAAATAATTAAACCTAAACAAGACTTTGCTAGTGAAAACAATTATAGCTACCTCACATATTCTGTTTAATTCTCTTTTCATCCTGTTTATGGTGATTTGCACAAGGAATGTAATAGTTAGAGCACTCTAAATCCTTCTTTTGTACTTTGTTTAATTTTGATGAGCAAAATGGAAATGCTAATCCCTTCTGCAGATGCATGATTTCCTTCCTTTCTCCTTCTCTCTGAGCCCTTTGATTTACTGTTCGCCAACCTTTGTTCCCTAGTCCCTGTGCTGTTCATATGATCCACTTCTTTTACCAGGATCCAAGGATTCACAATCCAGCAATTCATAAAATGCAAGTGATACTAAGACAGGAGAGGGATGTATCAAAGCATCTTCCTACCTCTCCATCCTCTCACTATGCCTTTAAAATAAACAAACAAACTGAAGTGTTGGAGTGTTCTCTACAGTAAAGTCAAAGAAAGCAAGCATTTATTGGGGGCATTTTCTTAATAAAGGATATGTTTGTGCCAACAAATAATCTGAAACCTGATCTAAATAGAGAATGTAGTTGTTGAAAAGGAGGAAAAATTAAAAAATTAAATCATATATACAGATCAGCAACCAATTACATTTTATTACTTCAACCATGAATTCTCTCCCAATGCATGAAAAATAAACATCATATTATACAGAGCTTTTAGAGAAATGGTACCAATTTGCTTTTTATAGAAATAATCTTTGCATAGGATTAACTATGTAATGAATCAACAAAAAATATAAATTTTTGAAACTAAAAACCAATGTTTTCTATACCCACTGAGGTGACATTCTCATACCAGTTTTTTTCAGAATATTTGTCTTTGACCCTGCTTGGTGAACGTATCCTGAGTTTGACTTATACCCTGTGCTTTATAATAATTCAATCAAAACTTTATAAGTGCCCCACATTCACTTCCTCATACTAAAAATATTAACAAGCTAATGCTAACCTTAATATGTTATTACTACTTGAATTTTGGTTATGAGACAGAGCATATCTTGAGAAACTGATATCTATGGACCTCCCATATATAATCAAAACACAATTGTCCCCTTGATGCAATGCAAGTGACTCCCTTTTCTTCATCTAGCAGATGCATTTCTGGTTGCAGAATGTGGGAAAGAGTTGGAGGAAATCTGATGCATTTTTATAAGAAACTGTAGCCCAAGCAACTGAACTTACTGTCACTTGTATTGGAACACCCATGTATTTCATATCCCTTACTTATTCTAGTCCCTAGCACAGGAGAAAGTGAACTTTCATTTTGTTAACAACTGTTTTATACGAAAATGCAACAACATCTTCATTTATTACTCTTACTCTATAGTTTCAGGCTGGGAACATCTTTTGGTCAATTGCCAAGTAGAAACAACCAAATGAATGACTCATTTTGAGCTCCCTGTGACCCATTTCTAGAGCTGATTCATTAGACTAGAGATCTGCACTTCTGTTCAGGCTGGCAGACCGAGAAGGTGCCAAGAGGAAAACTTGGTACTGTACACAAACACTGTCTTAGAGAGGATTTTTCATTTTATGGCAAAACTAGTATTTTTCCCACTCATTCTTTCTTATCACAAGTTTCTGTGTGAAGCCCAAAAGAAAACAAAGCAATGAAAGACTTATATTTATATCAAGTGGATGCTGACAGTCTGAATCAAAGGCTCAGTGCTTTATAATCAAAGTTTTGGAAAAACAAGGATAGGACAACCCTGAGGCTTTGGCACGAAGTTCAAGAACACAGTTAGGAGTCATTGCACCTCCAAGAACTGAGAGAACTGGATGGAAACAAAGCCCTCTCAAAAACCAAGGGAATAAATTAATTCATTTAGCACTGCCAGAAATTATACAATGGGAATGCATTTTAGCTAGGAATGTGTTAGTCAATGACCACAGCTGGACATTTTCGAGCTGAAATGCTTCAAAATCTGATGAATATGCATTAACTTTGGTGAGCTTTTAACCGAACTAATGTTAGTTAAGTCAGACAGTAAGATTTAGAGATAACTGAGGAGGTTTTCAAGACAGTAACTTCAACTGCACAAGATTAGAGCACCTGGAAGAAAACCAATTGTCAATGAAAAAAACAAATTAGAAGACATAAAAAGCTGACTCACAAACATCCTTTAGTCAGACTATGGAATTTCATTATCCTCTGTGATAACAGGATTCAGAAAGCACAAGGTAGTGACCTGCATCAGTTCCTTGCTCAAGCACAACTGTTTTGTGAGCCTTCTTAAATGTTTATCTTCCTGTTCAGCAATACAAAGGCTATAAGTAGTCTGTCTTTTGTCTTTGTTTTTAATGGCATAATATTCCTGAGCTTCTTAAATGTTGGGTCTCTTGTGTTTCTAGTTAATCTAGGGTTGCTAGCATCAGGACTTCTAAAACTTCTAAAACTACAGACTTGATTCAGTCACCAAAATGGCACGATACCTTGTGCTATTTGGTATGTCCCACATTATCCTACCCTCTACCTATCCACTAACAAAAATTATGCTCATCTATCCTTTGACCTAGGTGTCTGTCAAATCCTTTAAAATTTCTTGGGTTACCTAGCCTAGCATTAGAAGTTTGATGTTGGACTTTCAAATTACTGAAAGCTGGCTTAAAATTCTTAACATTTTTCCAGTGTCTGTCACAAATTTGTCCTTCTAGGGTGGTCTTCTTATCTGAAAAAATTGATGTGGTAATTAGATGAAACAAAGAAATTCAGGTTTACTTAGCACATTGGAATCATCTATATAAGTGTGAAATACTACAGTGTATGCCTACCATTTACATTGTGTTATAGTAATTCATATCTATTAAGGAAGTGGTAATTCCCCTTCAGAAGGAAAATTTACTGGAAAGAGTAAATCATACGAGTATTATCTCATAAGTAAGCTCAGAAAAGTCAAGGGAAAAAAAGGTATCTCTAAATATATACTAGATAATACCCATGATAGATGGAAATTCATTAAACATCATTACATACAATGAGCACCAAAACAGAATTGTTAAATATAGTAAAAGATATTAATATATCATTCAATTTTCTTAATTTTAGACATTGGAAAATATGCATTTCTAGATTATTAGGACACTGTTTCCAGAATGTGACTGAGAATGTAACTAGTATACAGGTATATTGGTAAAAGCAGTAAGAAATTTGAAGGGAAGTTGTAAAAGCTATGACTTGAAATAAATGTCATTTGCTTATAACAAAACTTTGTTTGACCTTACTAAAATTGTGTTCATCAGAATTACATATGAAGATGTTGGAAGTCCAAAAAACTCCCTGGTCTCCAGTTGAGAGTAGAAGCTGCACCACCTCCCACAGCCCCAGAATACCACTGCCATTGGTCAGGGTCTAATACCACTGGCTCTGCATTCTGAGTAACTCCACGCACTTGAGAGATTGGAAGCTAAAGGTAAGTTTTGATAATACTTTATTAGAATGCTTATTTTGATTTTTAACTCTGGAAATATTTTGATAGTATTTGTTTTCTTTTATTGCACATGATACTGATTCAAAACTGCAGATTGAGGAGACTATTTATTTTTCCCTGGCTATATCTTATTTCCTTCCTCTGAGAGGAGTACATAATCTTCATCAAAATATTTGATTTTACAGCTACTGCAGATGCCAATATCATTACAGTGTGTTCCAGTATATTACACATGAGAGAAGTAGAGAGACATGCAAACTCTGCAAGTTACTGCAGATACTATAGCCATAAGTACTTTGTTTTTCCACAGAGGTTATAATTATATTTACAAAATTAATTATCAAGTCCTACATGATTTAGAAACCTTTTCTTTCTAGGCAATGTGAAATGGAAACAATTTTAAGCAATGAGTAATTTTTTTATTTAAGAATTGTTTATTCAGAGGAAATACTACACCATATATATTAATATTACATTTCAGGTTAATATATCACATACTTTAAACCGAATCTTTTGGGAAAATGACATGCAAGAGAAAAACAAGACTAAAACCTGTCCTGTCAAAAATAAGCAATAGAAAATGTAGACACAAAACCCCAAAGCTCCCGTATACTTCAGTTTAATTACAGAGATTGGTTGCATTGTTGGTTTTTCAGATTTGGGGGTCTTTTTGGTGGTTTTTTTTTTCCTTTTTTTTTTTAACATAGCAAATTATCTTTACTAATATTGGAAATTAACACTGAAAGGTGCAATTCAACTACATATTCTCAAAGACAAGACCAAGTGATTCTAGTTTCTCCCAGCAGCAGCTGAAAAGTCTTTTTGAATAAAGTAAATGAAGGAAAAATGAATGCCTTGTGTTGCTGACCATCCCCAGAGGAACTTCATATTCCCATGCTTAAACTAGCTTCATAAAGACCTCTTTTCATGAAGCTAAAATTCAGCTTATTGCTCAGCACACACATTCAAAAAAAATTCATGCATTTTTTAAACTTAATTTATTTTAAGTAATTGCAGTTTAAAAAAAGTGAACTATTTAAATGCGTATATTATGGCAGCACATCAGGAGTACAATTTATTAGACTTTATGCACTGTTCATTATCACTGTGCTTTTGGTGAGATTAGTGGGAGCTTTAGCTAAATCAAGATATAAGAATGCTGAATAGAGCCTTCTGTCAGGCATCTTATATGTTAATAGTGAATATTTCACATACAAGGAACAGGGAATGTATAAACACTAATACTAAAGTCTAGCAAGAATTTTCTACTGTTTTACTAAAATATGGAATTTTTAAATGAATGATAATTTGATGTTACAAGTCTATTATCCAAGGAGAACAGGTGATTGTATTATGTTATAATTTCTCACTGCTTTAAAAATAGTGTTGACTAAATAATTAAGGAATGTAGAGTACTGTCACTTTCAGGGCTATGGAGGACACAGACTATGTTTTATTTTACTCTCTAGACCTTTTCAGAAGTAATGATCCAAATATGCCACACCATTCAACCAATTAAAATCCTGTTCTGACAAAATGATTACTGAGTGAAAAGTGTTTTGATTATGCTCATCCAGAGACATCCAATAAAGAGGCCTGAAAGTTTTCTATTTTTTTAAATAGTGGAGTTCAAAAACAAGATTACATTGTTGTACATTTCAAAAGATTATTTCTTGTGATGCACATAAATAATATAATAATATAACTTTTGGCTAATTTCTCCAAGTCTCTTTTCTAATGGTTCAGTGGAAATAGAAGTTAATGGAAAGGGGAAAAAAAAAAAGATGAATATATATTTTTCACCTTTTCATTTGTTTTCTCATTGAATATACTTTATTTTTATACCAATTAAACTCAATAGATCTCTCCTAAATGATTCAAATGTTACTATGGCCAAATCAGTCTGCATAAATTCTCAAATTCAAGGACTCTTCATGAAGCAAAAGGAATAAACCATTGAGTCATTATTAATAAATATGATTCATTGATCAAAAATATTGTTACATACATACATTTTTGAGATTAATTTTTCTTACATTCCTTGCAAATAGTGGTTATCTACATTTTTTCCATTTTCTTCTCTTTCAGAAAAGAAAGCAGAATGCAGAATTTTGTAAATTTTTTTCTGGGGTTTTTTATCTTCAAGTCTGTTGGAGCTGCATCTATCACTGATGCTGTAATTTATGATTCTGAGTTCTATGACATACCACTTGGAGAGCTGCCTCACCCGTTTGTCTATTATGAAAATGAGCAATCTGATCAGTTAAAGGTAATCAGATCATCATTCATTCTACCTTTCCAAAGTACACAAATGCATTGGCTATTGATGAGTTTTTGTTAGGTCTGAAAAGATTTATCATACAAATCTACTCATGTGATTGCTATAGCCTTTGGTTGATCAACAGTTTTATGTAATAATAACCTCTGTGGTTCACTCAGATTTTCGCTAATCTACAAATGTAGTCAAAATACTTCATGCTTATCATTTTTTTTTGTGTTAATCTTTGAGAGTAGAGGAAAGCTACTATGCTTCCCTCAGCTGTCCTTGCATTGCTACAAATCGTGTTTGAGATTTTCCTTGTCATTTATCTGTACGGATGAGGCATGGAGGCAGTCAGATAAGATATCTAGCATTCCCCATTAAAGTAGGTTGTAACATGCTGTTTTCTGAGATTATTTCTTACAGAAATAATTATGTTCAATAAAAGTACTTCAGATTTTCGTTTTCTGTCTGGAAAATGGGCAGAAAGAAGTTAAAAAGAAAGAGAATGCACATGAATTGAAAAACAGGAAAGTAAGAATGATTACAGAAGAAAAAAATATTGAAATTATGATACAGTATGATATAGTAACATGTTTTGCCAGCACAGCCAAGCGTCTCCATTTGTTGACCTAAATGCCTCTTTTGACTCCTACATTTCCCTACAGTATTACTGTATTTCCCTACAGTATTAGAGGCTACATTAATTTTAATCTCACTATGCTTGCTTAGACATGGCCACAACTTCCCTGATGGTGATAAATGCACTGTGTGATTCAGTATTGAGTGCTACAGAAGTTGCATAAAAACCACAACATTTAAATAATAACATTGAGTTTTCACTGTTACACATAATGTTTTAGTACTTTTTCACATAACAATATATAAATCATGAAAATATGCTCATTTGAGTGATTCATGATTGCAGCAGAAGGGGCAGGAAGTAGCCTTTAATGAAGGTGAGACTGAAATTGGATAGCAGCCTTGAAATCAAAGGATAGAGATAATTCAAGAATAAATATCTTGCCAAAGTGGAGAACTTCCAGACAAAAATTGTCTTGAAGTTTGTACTAAGATTAGAACCTTACAGTTTGGAGGAAATCAATTTTCTTATCTAAGAAGGACTGAGAAGAATTTTTCTTAAGAAACTTCTTAAGAAATTACTTTGCCTTTGGCCTGCTCTACTGTGCCACAGAGATCCAGAGCTCTTTACATACCTATGCATTTGAGCTTTCTTCCCTGATTAAGTCATCCCTTTTAATCACTGGATACTTGTGTTCTTTCTGTTCCTAGAGAAACGGCTTCCTTCCCAGAAATGGGAAAGGCTATTTCATATGTGTCTCACCACAGAGATTTTCTCATTGGAACAATAGTAACATGCTGAATGGTAGGTGAGACTCTCCTGTGCTATGCTCTCTCTGTGAGATCCTATGACACTGAAGCATGGAGGGGCTACTTTCCAAGTTCCTAAGTGAAGGATAGAGACAAGGCAAAGTGCCTGTGGTTCAAGGAAATTCAAGATGATCAATATTGCACCCAACGGGAAAAGACATAAAAGATTCTATCACAGCTTGCTTTCTTTAGGAAAGCATGGAATAGGCAGAGTCCAAAAATTCTTTTTATTTTGTCTCATCATTTTGTTTTCCAGAGAAGGATTGTTTCCCATTACTGAGCTCTTCAGACAGTCTTAAAATTGACCAACTGAAAGTCATCCATCATAGTATCTGGAAGGAATGTTACTCTGCGTATGGATGGACCTCCCTGTGCGAATCTTTTTTTCCTAAATATCCAGCCAAAATATTTTTTGGCTTTCATTCCTCTTACTATGTACCACCCAAAAGAAACCTAAGCATTCACAGTTCCTGTAAACCCAGGAGAGTTCAGAGTGGTCAGTCCTGGAGAAATCAAGAAGCTTTTATAGACATACAGATCAGTCTTGCAAGCCATCTTGTAGACACTGAATATTATTGACCTAACTCAAATTTTAAAAGAACACATTTGATTTCTTGATTGTGGTTATGACTTTCCTCCCTTCAACTCTGTTATCGTAAAGATGAGAGCTACACAAGTGATTCTGTGTATAAAATCCAGTATTTATTCAAGGTCAGAAGTTAGCTTTTATTATGCATAGCTTAAATGATGAGCAAACAGAAGGCCTTCATTAGTTCTATCCTGTGTACAGTAACTCTTTAGGGCCCAGTTTAAGGCTTTCATTTCCTTTTAGAGAACTCTGAAATATATCTTCAGTCTTCTGAGTGGAGGGAAAAAATAGCATTTTCTGTTGTTGCTGCCTTCAATTTAAGATTTTAAAATTCATTTATGTGCAAATATAAGTAATTATGTTGAACACATTTTTAGACTCAATGGTGAAATGCAAACTTTATCAAAGTTGTGCATCTAACTGACTTCTAGGATTTCAGGTGTGATCAATGTCTTACCTCTGTCAATTTCAATGAGAATTAGGCACCTGTCCACCTTAAGGAATTAAAGTAAAGCTCTATGTCCATAACTGCTTCCCAGAATATTATCTATTGCGTACTGTAACCACTCATTCAATGTGTAACCACTAAAGTTAAGAAAAATCTAGAGGTAATTATGGAGGCATTCTTGCTGCTCATTCTATCCATCTAAAATTAGGCATAGCATTTCAAGATCATCCTCCAAGACAAGTACGAATCATTCTCTAAATATCTATTGTAGTGGATTGACCTTGTGTGGCTGTTAGATGTCCATCAAACCACTTGCTCACTCCTTATCCTCAGAGGGACAGGGGGAGAAATTAAGATGAAAATCTAATGAGTTGACATAAAAGCAATTTAAGGAAGAAAGGAAAAGATTGTGTAAAAAAGCAAAACAATGTAAAAGAATTTGTTCTCTACTTCCCATCAGCAAGGATGTACAAACGCTTCCCGGGAAGTAGGGCTTCAACGCATTCAGTGGTTGCTACGGAAGGCAATAACAAAGACTGGCCCCCAAATCTCCCTGCCTCTCTTCTCTTAGATTTTACTCCTGATCATGGTGCTCATATGGTATGAAACATCCTTTTCGTCAGTTTGTGTCAGTTGTCCTAGCTATGTCCCATCCCAGCCACCTGCCCACCATCAGCCTGCCAGCCTTGATGCTCTGTGAACATTGCTCAGCAGTAAGCAAAACACTGGTGTGTTATCAACACGGTTCTAGCTAAAAGTACAGCACTATGAGGGCTGCTATGGGATCCGTCCCAGTCAGACCAAATACATCTATCTTTCCAAAATAACTTTAGATGGATCCCAGACATAGTAAGCAAGATTAGCAGCATAATAATAATAATCATCATCATCATTAATCATTAATCATCAGTCATTAATCATTAATCATTAATCATTAATAATAATAATATAAAGAGGAACTGAATTTGAGCTCATGACTTCTTTCCTGGTTCTCATACTCTGAAAGTATTTTTCCTTGTCAAGTATCTGTGCCAAAGATGAAGTGTATGATTGTATATACACACACACACTTCATTTGCTTGCAAACAATTTTTGGAAAATGTTTTATCTAGACAGTGGCAGTTGATATTTTTCCAGTTGAAATTTTTCTATTTTTCTCATAGTATTTTGAATAACTTTAAGGCATGGAGAAGTTACTTAACAATGGAAATCACATCACTGACAAAAGTGTTTAGAGGATTGAGAGAGAACAGTATCAAGTGTTTGACAGATAATGTTAAAAAAGGTAACAAAAGTAAACTGATTACCAAGTAAGAAATCCCAAGGTCCTAAAGGAGAAAGAGACTACAAATGAATGTATTTGTAAGACAGTGTATAAGCTTTGTGTTGTATGTGTCTTCTAAGACTGACAGTTACAACAATAAAATATGGGCTGCTGTATCACTCCTTCTTTTCACAGTAAGTTTCATTATTATTCTCAATGAATATTTATATCACAGTAGAATAGCTGGGTCTTCATTGTCCCAGCTGCTCTACAAACATACAAATACAGATTTCCTTCTTCAAAATGGATACAATCAAGCCAGACTGTCAAAGGCGGTCTTGTGTAAGCTTACTGGTAAAACAGAAGGTTGAGAATTTTTCTTTGTTTGAAACTAAAGCTTTGTTTTAACAGTATATGAGAAAAATAGATTGTGAAGAAAGATTCCTATGTATGTTGGCTACTAATGTCTAATAAAATCGCATTGCAAACTTTTGACTACAATGCCTATTAAACATAACCAGTCCATTTTCCTTCAGGTAAGAAAGCTATGTTAGAAAAATAAGAAGTGAAAATATAAGGGCATCTCAAAAATATTTTGATCAATAAAACATACTGCAAAGCAAGGGAGCTACCCAAGTACCAAATAAGAAGCAAAAAAGACAGCTGAATACTTTCAGTGTGTCAGTGTTTATGTACATGAAGAGTTGAGCTGGAAAGTATGATCCACAAAATAATCAGAGATAAGCATTGCACAAGTCTGTATTTGAACCTGCATTAGCTTTTTACACTTGAATCAAATTAATAGTAAGATATTTAGGTGCCTTCACAAAGTGCAGAATCAAAGAATCATAGAATTATTGCGGTTGGAAAAGACCTTTAAGATCATCAAGTCCAACCACCAACCTAACACTGCCAAGCCCACCACTAAATGATGTCTCTCAGCACCTCATCTACACGTCTTTTGAATATCTCCCGAGATGGTGACTCAACCACTTCCCTGAGCATCCTGTGCCAGTGTTTAGTCACCATCTCAGTGCAAAAATTAATTCTAATCTCCAATCTCAACCTCTCCTGGTACAACTTGAGTCCATTTCATCTTGTCTTATTATTCATTACTGGTGAGAAGAAACTGATCCCCACCTCATCAGAGCCTCCTTTCAGGTACTTGTAGGGAGTGACCATGTCTCCCCTCAGCCTCCTTTTCTCCAGTCTAAACAGCCTTAGTTCCCTTAGGAGGAATTCATAAGGCTTGTACTCCAGACCCTTCATCAGCTTTGTTGCCTATCTTTGGATATGCTCCAGCATCTCAATGCCTTTCTTATAATGAGGGGTCCAAAACTGGACACAGTATTTGAGGTGCAACCTCACTACCACAGAGTTCAAGAAGACAATTACTTCCTTGGTCCTGCTGCGTATGCTATTTCTAATGCAAGCCAGAATGTCATTGGCCTTCTAGGCCACCTTTTTAAAAAAAAATATGAATTGGTACAAGGAATGTGAGAGTCAGATAACTACATAGTGTGTAAGACAACTAAATTTATCATTTGAAGCTTTATCCTTGAATAGGAAATTTTCTACTTTTTCAAAAATCTTTGACTACAGCTTTACAGTCGACAGGCTATTCATAACTTATATTATATGCCTCTGTACAGATACCTTCACAAATGATGAACATTTCTGTGAATTAAAAAGTAGTCATGAAATATCTGAGTGATGTTTCAGCTGTTTTGTCATATAGCAAAAGCAAACACCGCAGACATAAAGGAAGGATTTGAAATAGCATGTTAGTCCCTTAGTTCTAGTACAACAATCCAAGAGCTTGTCTCACACAGCTATCTGATATATTACGAAGACTAAGTGTACTGGGTAAGACATTGTAAAGCACCTAAAATTCTGATACTGGGTACACCATTAGTTATCTCTGTCTTAGCAGAACAGAGTAACTACATCCTTCCTCTTGTCTCAGACTGGGTGAGAATCTTTTAAGTAGCTGTGCTGTTCAGAAAACACCTAAACTGTTCCATCTAGGGCTCATTGTTTAAGAGTAACTATCACCACGTTTGAAATTTCTGTGAAAGTGGTGCCACTTGAAACTCTACAGTGAGACTGCAGACATCTTTTACAGTAGATGCTTTCTACCTCAGTTTCCTTGGTCACTTAAACTTCTCTCCCTACTTCTCGACTTCCAGTTTTGTGACTGCTTCCAGAAAGCAGTGTGCATCAACCTTAGTGATGTGGGATATGAAAGAAGGATACAGATATTTTAGAATATTATCCTAAATTCTAAATTGTAACTGCGACAGTATATTTTATTCTGAACATCATTAAGTTAAATAACATGTACATTTCTATCCCATTTAAAAGCCATATTAGATAACAATCATTTTAAAGTAAATCAAAGTAGAATTCAGAGAATCTTTTAGTATATAGCTCAGAAGCAAGAATGTTGCAGATCTGATTCTGCTCTGAGTCATTTCTATCCCTGTTCACATTTAACCATTATCTAATACATGAGATATTAATAATCTTTTGAAAAATATCCCAGGTTTCAATTCCTTTTATATTAGCCTACATAGTCACATTTCTTTTGGCATGTTCTCCTTCTCCTGCCATGATTTTGCCTCTTTGGATGTATTCCGACTTTGTTTCAGTATCTTATGCAAATTTTCCTCGGATCTCTATTTGATATTTAGGGCTTCTTTTGGGATGCTAGCCTCAACTTTTTTGCTTGGATGAATGAAGAACCAGCATTTTTTGTTTTGTTTTGTTTTTATCTGAAGTGAAATGGATTAAAGCAGTCGTGCAAATTTTGTAGATGGGTTTTTTTGAATTACATATGTTCAGGAATGCCTCATTTTCTACACAATCTGCTTTAAATGTGAGACACATAGCAGATAGCTCAATAAATTCTTTGGAATGTGCACAACTGTAAAGCACTAATGAATTTCTGCCTGATACCTTAACTGCACAATATATATCAGGCATCAGAGTTACCTAAGTAAAAATTCACTAAATTTCCTCTTGTAGATTCCTCAATGCAACTGAATATCTTATAAGATGCTTAAAGACCTGATGGACTGTCCACTAGTGTCAGCATAGCTGTTGTTTTTAATGACATGTATTATTTCATAGAATCATAGAATCATTTCTTTCTTTTGTTCTGTTAAAAAAAAAAAAAAAAGGTACAGAAATGGTACTGCAGTAATGGTAATTGTTATTGTTGCAGTAATAGCAACACAATCTCTATTGTGACGTCACATAAATCCAGGGACTGAAAGTTTGCTTTGAATGTTGTTTTTAAAGAATGATTTTGGCTCTGGCTTTCTTTATGGGAGATCTAAGCTTAAACCAGTTTCCCAATTTCTGCTTTTCAGCTTACGCTCCTGACTTATCTCTTATTTATAGAAGGGCAAGTAGCAGTTGGAGATAAAATAGCTACACTATCGATCCTGAACAAGATCTTGAGAAGAAGAGCAGATCTGACATCAGATTTTAGACTTGATGTCTGGTAAAAAGTATAGTCTCCTTCACAGCCAAAGGAAGATTGACAGGCACCTCAGAGAGCTAATTCACGATATATTTGTGCTGAACCTCCCTCAGGAGATAATTTCTACACTGCCTGCACCAGGAGTGGAAGGAGACTAAGCTGCTAAATAAGCCACTTGAATTAAATGTCTGAATATAAGTGGAGTGAATCTAGTCCTTTTTGTTCATGTTTCTAATGATATTTGGCTGCAGTTTGAATTCAAAGCAAGTACAATACATTTAGGAAACTCCAGGCTGGTGAACTAGGCCAAAGCATTTTCAGCTCCAGCAATACCAGATCTGCCTGGACTGCATGAAGAAATATGTTTGAGAACCTGACGCTTCCTTTACAGTGAGCTCTGCAAGTCCAGCTGAGGTAGCTCCTTACCACATATCTGAGGACTGAAAATGTTTCTGGTAGATACTCCTGAGTGATCTCTAACTTTGTCTAGTTGTGCATATCTATTTTGTGGCTTGGATTAGCAGGAACTCTTGTGGAAATCTTAAAAAGCTGTGAGTAGTTTTCAGTCCTTTTGTGCTTTATAATCGTGCAAAAAGCTCTGTTCTGATTTCTAAAACTGGTATATTTCTCTTTGAAATGTTATGTCTTGCAAAACTTCAGTACTGTTCCAAAGAAAAGCATCTGTTGTAGGCTAACTTAGTTATTACATAACCCTCAAAGCAGAATGTTAGAAATAAAATCTGTAATTTCAAATGCAGTGCTGGAATGAGACTTTGACTTCATTTGTCTCATGAAAATACAGACACATTTATATTTAATTTCTTCATTCTTAGACATGAGAATTAGTAAGTAAATTACTGTGGCAATGCTATGCAGCATAAATGTTTCTACTCAGCTACAATCAGATATTACATCGATATCAGATATGACACCTGCTTTTGAGGCAAAAATTTTTAGGTTATTCTGTGGTCAAGGTGCTAAAAAGACTACTTGTCTTTTAATTAATAGAACCTCAGAGTTTACATATATTTTCAAGACAGAAGCCACAGATACTGATTTCTAGAGAACTGACTAACAACTCTAGAGCTCTGTGACTTAAATATTAAGGTTGATCAGACTGCAGGGAAAGTTATGCCTGTAAGAGTGTGTAAGACCCATCAGAAACAGCAAAATAACTTAAAACAATTAGAAGACTTAAAAGATTAAAAGAACTGACTGCACTGATAATGAAGGACATGGCATCTGACTGCGTCACTTCCATAAAACTGTTTCTACAAGTAAAACTGAGGAACATGTTGTTTGTGCCAAAATCAAATGTCTTGCACCATGATAACATTGCAACACAGATGACTTCTTGGTGAAGACCCTTCATCCTACCACAAATAGACAGGAAATAGATCTGTAGTCTATAATACCCACTTTTCCTTTCCATGTTAGCCATCATGAAATCACATTCCCAAGTAGCAGATAATGGGCAGCAACTTGGTGGAAGATTCATGGATACTGAACTATCCAAGACTGTGAGAAAAAAGACTACCCTATAATCCTGGACCTCAGGAAGAACAGCTTCATGCAGCAGTACAGGCTGGCAACTGACCTGCTGGAAGTCCTAGTTGATAATAAACTGAACATGAGCCAGCAATGTGCCTTCATGGCCAAGAAGGCCAATGGCAGCCTGGGATACATTAAGTGTGTGGCCAGCAGATCAACAGAGGTTCTGCTCCCCCTCCACTCTGCCCTCCTGGTGAGGCCTCATCTGGAGTCCTGTGTCCAGTTCTGGGCTCCTTAGCTCAAGAGGGACAGAGAACTTCTGGAGAGAGTCCAGCGCAGGGCCACCAAGATGATCAGGGGACTGGAATATCTTTCATATGAGGAAAGGCTGTGGGAACTGGGGCTGTTTAATCTAGACAAAAGGAGACTGAGGGAAGATGTCATTAATACTTATAAAAATGGAGAATGTCAGGAGGTTGGGACATCTCTTTTTTTCTGTTGTATCTAGTGACAGGACAAGTGGTAATGGGATGAAGCTGGAACACAAAAAGTTCCATTTAAACATAAGAAAAAAACTATTTTACTATTGCAGGATTTTCACAACTCTCCTGGATATGTTCCTGTGTGACTTGATCTACGTGGACCTGCTTTGGCAGGGGAGTTGCACTAGATGATCCTTAAAGGTCCCTCCCAACCCCTATCATTCTGTGATTCTAGGATTCTATGGTTCTATAACAGCTGGTTAGTCTTAAGATAAAAAACTGTCTAAAGATTAGTTTTTAATTCTTGCCAGAAAGAAACCTAGAGGTACTAAAAGGATCCAGTAACTTTTGTCCCTTGTCTTCTGTGTTGAACACAGGTGATTCAGGCAAGAGCATTTGGGCATACATATTTAGATGGACATACATACATATGATGGAATCTGTGGGTTTAAATGTTTTATTAGATAAAAACAGTTTACACAGAGATTTTGTAACAGAAAACATCAATTTGACTGAGCTGCATAATTTACAAAGTGGTTATTGCACTAACATTCAATGGATCACAGACTTATTTAAGATAGAACAATAGGAAAAGAGAAGATCATATGTGCAAAATTCACGAAGAAGAAAGTATGAGCCACTTTTGGAAAGGAAAACAAACCAAAAAACCTCCACCATAATTAGACATTTTCTTGTAATCTTTTAGTAGTTTCAGACAGCTATGGGGAAAACTGGTTCCTTTTGATGGGTCAGTGTGTGGTAAAAGAGTTGAGAATGTCTCTTTTTAAGTTCTGAACTTTTTTGTGTTTTTTTAAGAATATTTTTTGAAGCACTGAAATAGGACACATTTCAGATTTTCCTGTGGATTTAATCCTGCTGCATATAATATATCTACTTTAATCCTAAAAGATGTAGACATAAAACAAAAGACAAAATATCTGCCACTGGAATTACATCGCCTCAGAAAAAACATGTAGCAACAGATGGCTTCTAGCCTTGCTGTTTACTGCTTTAAATCTATTTTCTGTATTTTATTACTTTTCATATGTTGTCTGGGTTCATAATTCTCATATAGGTTACTCTTCTCTGCATTTCTATTCTGTTCCACCCCTACTGACTCCTAGACCATAGATACTCTTTCATCTTACTTTTTTTCACCACTCAGCCTCCTGAAACATTTCTAATCTTAAAAACCTTTTAATTTGTCTCATCTCCTTTTTGGTCAATGGCAAGAGATAGATAATTAAAGAGCCCATCCTAAAAAAAAACATCTGTGGTCAGTGGCTGGAGCTGCTTTTCAGAAGTTTCATCTCATTCTCTGCTGATTGTGAAAAGATGCTAGCATAGATTCTGTGTCAAGCTTATAGATGACTGAAGTTGCAAGTGGATTTTTACCATTTGTATTTTATTGCTCATTGATATGTTCATATTTCTGTGTGCTTGACCTTTGTAACTTCTCAAGTCTCAATTGCTTCTAAACTGCTCATGCACAATAAGCAATTTTTTTGTAAATGCAGAGACATTGGATAAATTCAGCAGAGGGAAAGATACATACTCCATGTAGTCTTATGAAAGACATCAATCTCTTTTGTCATGTGCTGTGGCTAGTAATCTGCACTGATATTGCCTAAACCTCTTGATTAATTCCAAGACATATTAGGATAGCTATTAACCACACAGTTAGATGGCTAAAGGTAGGTGATGTGATCCCCTTGCAGTGTTTTCTTAGGCCATTATTAAATCTGGCTGGGAAAGCTGATTAGAACTTGAAGGCTTGGAACTGTCTGTAAAGAAAAACATGCTTTATTGTATTTCTCTACAATATTCTTGCAATTCTTTTTGCAATTTTTATTTAGAGCAGCAAAGGAAATATAACCCCCACTCACACACCGTCTCTCCTCCCAAAAACCTATGGAGAATGATACCATTAAGTGATATAGAATTATTTCTGTTTCAATTATTTAGTAAAGTGCATATTGCCAAAAATAAACAAACATCTGAAGGATGAAGGATCACTCTGTACAGTACATAGTCCAAGAAACATCTTTGTCTTGTTACAGTCTTGCATGATTTATCAAATATGTAAAGGATAGAAATCTACATGGATCAGATGACCACTAATGAAAACCAGACTCTTTAGCTTTATGTTATTGGTTCAAACTCAATCTATGTACAGCAAGCAAATACTGGTCATGCCCTGAGTCTGATATGTAATATACATGTATCAGTGAACTGCGTGTAGAAAAGGTAAGATCATCAAATTCGCTGTTGTAACTGGTATTTTTCATGGCAGTCACAACTGGTGCAGGAAACTAAATAGATAATGCTAACTACTGGGAATAGTTTATCTAGAACCCATATTTAGCATGTTGGCAAGCAATCTATAGTAAAGCTTTCCACTGTGCGTCCTCAAAACTAGAAAACATCCTATAACAATAGAGAGAACAGTTTAGAAACAGAATAACTACAGTTTAATACTTCTGTTATGGTACTTAACAGCTACAGTGATTAATCAACTAGGAATACCTGAGAAGGCATAAGACAAATCACAAATTCCAAGCTAGTAAGATTCATAAAGTATGCCTTCACATATTCAGAGAAGTGGCAGTCAGTGAAGATGATCCAAATTCCATGACAAGTGAAAAGAATATTATCTTAGGTCAGAAGCCTATTTACAAACTGTATCTTCAAAAACGTATTTCTCCAGAATGTTATTTTCATTAGAACTCCCACAAAAGAGCTATGCAAAGTTGCTAACTGGTCTCAGAATCTCTGGATTTTGTTATGGAGTTCAGGGCAGAGACTCTTACCTGATTTACACAAAACTGGTCAAGTAGACAGCATGTGTAAGCACTTTAGTGCACTACTACCCTGGGTCAATAAAAGTCTGGAATGCATCTCTCCCTTTAGACTTCCTCCATTCGGAGAACATCTGTCCCATTTCCTTTGTTCCCAAAGTCTTCTTTTGATTTTTCCCCAAGTCCAATCCTGGTTAAGCTGTCTTACTGTCAGTGCTGCAAATGGGAACATTGTGTATTTGTCTGCACAAAGCAACAAGGTACATCCTTACTCTTACCCCAACAGCTTACTCAGTCATAGTCCAGCTTGAGTTCATTTTGCTCACTTTATGACTCCATGTCTTGCAAGGTTATGATCTGTAATTGTATCAGGACATTTTTATCCCTACTTAGTAATAGAATCTATGACTTATTGGAATACAACTAAAGAATATACAGAACATCTGACGTGTGCTCAGTCAAAATCTGAGAGGTTCAGAGTGGTTCTTTTTTTTCCACTTTTTCCTCATCCCTTGTCTTCATTGAAACTAACTGATGCAAAATATATGATGGACATTATATAACTTTTAAAAAACATTTTTTTGTGCAAAAAGTAGATTTTAGATGGTTATTTAGATGTTCTCAGGTTTTTGTAGATAGGTAGGTATTTATAGGTAAATGTATATGTACATAAATATATTTAAAATCTTCCTTATCTAGGAATAATATGACAAATAAAAATCCACTTGCAGAATATTAAAAGATTTGAATAGGGATTAGAATACAGGAAAAACTTTTCTTGTGCTTGAGAACCAGATCTGAGGTGTGGTGGTTCCTTTAAGTGGTATAGTCTACATAGAAAGCCTAACTGAAAAAATCTTGAACGCTTGTCCAGCCATGATACCTGTCTTTTACAGCTAAAATTTATGACCACTAGTGTGTGTGATTTCAACAACTGGTTCTCCATAGAGACAGCAAAGCCAGCAGTACTTGCACAGTAATTTCAAAAAAAAAAGATGTTTGATTAGTTGAAAAACTCAGGATTCAATAATTTTAATGACTTAGTGCTAGACGGCTGCTGTGGAGGAAGATTTTTATTAAAGCTTAATTTTAGGCTTCATTGCCTTTGCACTTGGATAAAGATGGTGTGACAACAATTCTACTTTTGGCCACTCCTTAGATAAAGAAGTGTCAACTGTAGCACAAGAGTGCACCACCCACAGAGGTGAGTGCATTACCTAACTTTTAAGCAGTACCTCAGATGTGTAAAGCCCTATAAGAACACTATTTCATTGTCTGAGATGTAAAAACTAACACGTTTTCAAAGGAGGCCCCAGCATGATCAAACAATCCTGCACATGGAGAAATGAAGATACAGTGATAAAGCAACTTGTAAAGGTCACACAATTAGAGTGGATTCTTAGTGTCTGAGTGATTGCAGTAAACCATTTTGCCTCTTTGCTGAGAGTCCTCTACAAGAAGCCTGGCAAGTTTGCAATACTCGTTTTATGAGGGGTGATACAATGCAAGAAATTTGCTACATCTTAATTTTTATCTTGATGTTGTCATATAACCAAATCAACAGAACTCATCTTTGGAATTAAAGTTAACACAATAAAATTTACTGGCTTGACTAATTATGTTGAGTGGACAAGAAAAAATAAGTTTCTAGTTTCATGAAAGGATCTCTCAGATATTGTCAGATTTTTATAAATCAAGATTTTATCTAACTTTTTTTAAGTTTTAGTGCTTCACAGTAGATTTTCATTCAGATTTATTCACAAATCTGATTTAAAGAAATGTGGAGAAAACCAAACATATTCTTGCTAATTAAGTGTACACATGTGTGCATATAACAAAACATTTAAAACAGAGATTAAAAGTATGTGAGTTTCATGAATTGTTTATACATCACTAGAATTCATTATCACTGTCAGATAAAATGTAGCTCCAACTTGAAATCTCAGAACATATGTGACCTCTAGTGGGAGAATATGAATAACTGGAAGAGAAAGAGCTGCTAGTTGAAGTAATTAGTAACATTTCCTATTAACTCTTAATTTTCCCTAGGCAGAGATTGGGACAGCACTACCTTCTATAATTCAAGAGAGTTATTCTTCTGCATCATTGACAGATGAACCTGAAGAGGAGGCATCAACACCAAAATTAATTGATGGGTCCTCAGCACAGGGATCTGGGGTTCTTGGACCTCAAACTCAAGATGGTTAGTAAGAAAAAGAAATGAGTTTTGCATGTGTAACTGTGTTTTGAGTGAATCTACTTTGCTTGCTTTCGAGCATCTATAATTAATACATATAATATATTATATAGTTATTATATATTTTCTATATCTCTCTTACAGTAGGTATAGAGAGGTATTGCATGTCTGTCTTGAATACTCTGAAGTCAGATAGATGTCTAGTCAAAGTATTCCCATACTATTTCACTCTGAAAATAATTGGGCTCCCATAAAAGCTTTTCTAATAAAAATTTATTTTACACTTAAATGCTTACAACTTAAAAATTTGCTAATTCTTATGAAAAGCTACCAGTACTTTTTAACAGATTTACATTTTAATTTAATTAACAACTTTATTTTATAATGATTCGTTCAATAATTTTTAGAAATGTGTTCATATAAAACATAATTCAAATGTTGAAGAGCTTTTCACTATGAAATTAGATACCATGAAACTTAAGTGACATATTCAGAAATTTTAGGGGAAGCTGATTTTCTGCTCTATTCTTCTGAATAACTATAGTGAAAGAAGAACATTCTACATCTCATAGGGGAATTAAAATTTCAAAACAATATCTGTCCCTCTCCCACACAAACATTGTGATGCTAATAATTGGCATTTTTTAGTAGATACTACAAACTCTTGTAGCTGAACACTACAGGATAATACTAGAGTTATCCACTGCTGAGATGTGTGTTTATGTTGCAAGGTAAACAACATACAAGAACAGGAAAATAAGACTTTTTGCTATACCTAACTCTAATTGACTGCCATAGGAGACATATTAAATGAGAGGAAAAAAAAGTTCAAGCTTCCAAAACTGTATGTTCGGTGTAGAGAAGTTACTCATGCCTAGTCTTTTTTTTAATGGATATTACTAGTGAGACTTTACCAGGAAAAAAAAAACCCAAACAAACCATACTGATGTAAAAACAAATACAAATACAAATGAGACGTTCTCAGGAAAGTCTGAAAAAAACCACATGATTTTCTAAAATTTTGAAAGCTGTAGGAAAGAAATGAAGATTAAATGAAAAAAAATTTCACATAAATATTATAAATTATAAATTCCATATTTGTCAACTCTCTAATCACTGAATGTGAATTAACTAGTTCATCAACTAAAGATATGCATAGGAGCCTCAAGGCTGTAACATATCAAATTAGATTTTTTGCTGACTTCTTTTCAGTAACGTATTTTTTTCAAGAATATAATTTCCTGTCAAATGCTGCTGCTGTTCTTGGCTTGGTACTGTATAGAAGAATACAAGGCTCAGCAACATCAAACCAATTAATTTATCTTGCTGATATCTTTTTGAATCCTTCCCATAACTCCATCCTTTTTCAGTTTACATCATCCACAGGTGACAAATACCACTCCTCCAAGATGAAACATAGGACAGAAGGGGAAAGTGTCTTCCTGTCCTGTGTTGCAATGTTTTGAAAAAATGTCAGCCATCTTAAACTCTACACTCATTTAGGGCTGGATTTGCTGGAATGGATCAAGGTGTGACCACTTATTTTCCCCCTGTGTCAGGCTTGTTCCCTGTAGCTAATTTAAATTGTCCTGTGGAGGAAGCTAGGGAAAGTGTAAAATATCTCTTCAGAAACGTTACTCTGGATTGCCCAAGTAGAGATTCTCATATGACATTCAAACAAACCAATCAGTGTTCTAATTCTCACCAAATTTGAATGGTACTATCAAAAGGAACTTCAGAATTAATGATATTCATGTAATTTTATGACTGAGGTGAAATGACTTAATTTCTCATTTTCACGAACTTCTAGTAATCAAAAGTTTTGTTAACATGGTCTCCAAGTTACTTTAACTTAGAATGATTAAGAAATTTTTCCTGATGCTGAATTTCTGAATCGGAAAATCTAATTAAAAATCATGCAAAAGAAGTTCTTCTACATAGACCTATAAGAAAATATTAATTTCCCTACAAATTACTCAGAAATACTGTTTACAGAACCAAGCTAGGAAAAACAGCAAGTTTCAGTCATCAGCTGTTATTCCTTCAGTTAGATAGAAGTGCATACTTGCCAGCTTAGGGGAAAATTTATCTCAGATTGGCTGCTGTTATATAATATTCTATTGTTATAGCCTGATAAAAACTGTACCAGAACAAGTTAAATTACTTTCCAAATGCCTAATAAATTTATTTTTAAGCACAATATAATCACTTTCAGAATGGGAGAAAAATTTTCATCGACAAGATCTTATCATTGTGTGCTTAGACGAACATTTCACTGTAGTAATTTACATAAAATTTTTGTACTTTTTTCTAACAAATTGTTTTCTTTGAAATTCTTTGGTAGGTCTTCCCACTTGTCTTTTGTGCACATGCCTAGGGACGACAGTCTATTGTGATGATCATGAGCTTGTTGCCATTCCACCATTGCCGAAGAAAACCACATATTTCTACTCACGCTACAACAGAATCAGGAAGATCAACAGAAATGACTTTGCTAACTTAAGTATGGATACTAGTATTGTTTCAATCAGCTTTAATTTCTCATACAAGTCTAACATATTTTATGTAATGTTTGATGATGGTAAATCACACATAGGTACAAGTGGTTTGCTACTTCTGAACTTAAAGATCAATACTTCAAAGGAAGATTCTCTGACAAATTTTTGAATTGTTAGAAATAGCAACGTTCATCTGTCTTTTTGCTATTACTTTCAATCAGCTTTAGAAGGGTGAGAAAAACTCCAAGCTTGAAACATTTGTAGCATATTAGAAACTACTGTTTTCTTAAACAAGACAACTTCTCAGCTAGACATACTTTCAAATGTTTGCAAAGTATCAGTGTGAAAACAATTCTATGTTTAAAGTATATGTTCAATAGTTCACTCCAGAATCATCTAGAAAAACATTCGGTAAATAAAAACTGGTAATTAAAAATAATTTGTGACCTGAAACCAGTCAAAACAGATTTTTAAAAGATTCCCAGAATATACAAAAAAAAAGTTAAAACTATTAAATTTAAAATCTTTCACTGAAAGATGTATGAGGAATGACACAGGTGATTCTAAACAGGATAAGAAAGATGTTGGTGCCTTTCCTTAGGAGAACTGTTCAAATATAGATTATTCTATAGTATATATATAGAGAAAAATGTCATAGAGGGGGTCAGGAACATATCTGATTCAAGAAACTTCACCTGTAATTTAAACAATCCATTTGCTTTTTTGTTTTTTTTTAAAAACTTTCAGGAATAACTTTTTAATTGTTTGTCATCTCTTATTTCTCTGACAGACAATTTAAAGAGGATTGACTTGACTTCAAACTTTATATCAGAGATCCATGAAGATGCCTTCTGGAGACTGCCCCAACTTGAGGAGCTGGTGCTCCGTGACAATAGGATAAGGCAACTCCCTGAGTTACCATCAACTTTAACATTCATTGATGTTAGTAAGAACAGGCTTGGTCGCAAAGGAATACGTAATGAGGCATTTAAAGTAAGTCTGAGTTTGATAGGAAAATCTTTGCTCTCCAAAGGATGTGATCAGAATAGCAGTTTAAGTGTCCCCCTACAGTAGTAGAACTATTAAGATTATAGGTATCATGACTGTGCTGGCTACTAGGTAAATCAATAAAGATGAAACAAGGTATATGAACAATATCATCTGGAGAGAAGACCACTTTTTATTCTTCTTCACAAAGATCTGCACAAGGCATGTGATGGCACACAATGATTGTATTTATGAACCAACTACCTACATGGCTTGCAAGTCTTCAGGAGGCTCATTGATGTCCCCCTACGAGTAGGCAATAGGGAAGGGCAAAGCAATGAATGATGCTGCTTCAAACTTACTCTGCCTTGTATCTGCATGGGAACGTGCTAGAGTATTAATTATATGTATACGTTTTCTTTCCACTTCAAAAATCAGAGAAATTTGAACCTCAGAATGTGATTCCTTTTTGTTGGGGAAAAGCAGCCATGTGCTACTCCTAATTACATGTGAAATCTGAAGTCATTATAGAATACAGGCTAGCTTCATATGTTAGGTCTGGCTCATATAAACTATTCAATTGCATGTAAGAAAGTAGTTGGAACCAGCCATCTCTGAATTCCTCCTTTGGAAGACAAGTTCTTCTTGAATTAACTAACAGAAATCAGATATTTTTTCCTAGTTCAACATAGAGCAGGTGTTGGGAATAAGAATGACAGGCAAAAGTCAGCCCCTCAAATTGAAAGTCCAGCCTAACACCCTTTTCTTCTGAACTCTCCTGATTTTAGCCACGATAGAGTCTCAGTTATTAATTTCCATATTTGCCAGGAACCTTCATAAATATAAGTCAGAGTCCTGAGAGATGTAGCTCAGTACCTTTTTGTTGGGGAAAAGCAGCTGTGTGTGCATGTGTGTGTGTGTGTGTGTGAAAAAGACATCAAAATGAGGGTATTCTGCTGGGTCTTATTGAATCGAGTCTATAGATTTCTACTGTTACAATTACCAGACAAAGCTCCTTCCTCCACAAAGTCAAGGGAGAAAAATATTTAGCTTTTCAAATGGAATGAGCAATTTATTTTTAGTGGAGGTGTTTCTTGTGAAGTTATAATTGGCTTCAACAATACACTTCTGCAAACTTGAGGAAGCTTGTCACAAAAGCAAGAACACAGCAGAATATTAATCTTTTCTGCATAATGATTGGGAAAAGCAATACTTTCACTTTAGAACAACGTCATTGAAAGTGCATCTCTAATCATTAAGTTTCTAGAAATTTCAAATATGTTTTGTCCTTCATTTTAATCCAAACACCTAATCTTTAACAGCAACAATTCTCAGGCTATGCAACAGAAAGTTAATGTCTCTCTTTGAATTTCTGCTTTTTCAAGCATATCATTCTGAAATACAATGTGTTAGTATACAGCACTGCTCACTGCAGTGACAGATTTCAAACTTAGTTGCTACAGATTTAAAAAAAAAACACATTTCCCCTGCCCTTTTCTTTCATTCTCTAGGATCTGCATGAACTACAGCATCTTTACATCACTGACAATAACTTGGATCACATTCCATTGCCACTCCCTGAAAGTCTCCAAGCTCTTCATCTTCAGGTAGGCTACAAACATAATGTTCAACTAGTAAGTAAAAGCTGGAAATAGTAACTATGGTATTATTTTGTTACTTTCATTTTTCCTAAATTGTATTTATTTGACTAAACAGACAGAAATATACAACTAGTTAGTGAATGCAGTATATGAAAGAAGTAAAATTTAGCTTAGCTAAGCATTAATATTTAGATTTTGTAATACACTTTAAACATAAAATTCTAGATTTAATATTGGTACAGATTAAAGATAGCTTCATAGCTGTCAAGAGCAACATTAGCCTAAGAGGCTTCAAAGACAGAAGTTCTTCACACCACTCTTCCAACAGGAATACTTTTAGACATTCAAAGAAAGTTGCTTTTCATATTGTTTGGATCTGTACAGAGTGCACTTCATTCTCCTAATAAAGATCGGTCCCACTTGCTCACATTTTTTCAGTCAGACTTTTTCATTTGAGTATGTTGGAATATCCTATCCATCATCTTTATGTAATTCTTTTTTTCACTTCATGTGTCTATGCCTGTAAATTAAATATGCAGTGATATGTGCTACAGAACAAAGCTAGTGAGATGAACTTTTTCCATACCATTTTCTGACTAGCAAAGGAATGAGGAAAGTAAAAATTTTCAGATGGCCCTTCTTTTAAGAGATGACCTTCATACTCTCAATTTCCAGACATTTATTTGCCTTATTGATTTATATTTATTTATCACTTAATTACAATATTGTTATAATATTATATTCTAGCAATTCACTGTTGAAAATTATTCACTTCAAGAACAAAAGCTCAGTGAAGAAAAGGTATATAAGAGGATTTTAAATCAAAGGAATAAAATGTAAAGTACTGAATTTCTCTGTACATATACAGATGCAGGTTAAGGTAATATGAGAGGTCTTAGGGGAAAAAATTGTCACAGATCAAATTGCAGATTTATGCCCTTTCAGATTGAGGCATATCAAGCTGTTGGAATGATAATTATGATTCTATGATTTTTAGACTGGCCTATGCTCATTCCCACTTGTGTTAATAAGACTCTTCACTATGATTCTGAAAATTACAATATCCTGTACTTCTATCTGCAAAGCCTGCCTCTGTTACATGGTTTTTGTTACTTAGTTTTGAAGCTTTGCATGATTCAAGACAATTCCCTCACACTCAGAAGTTTCTCTGTTGATGCATTGGCATCACAATCTCGTCTCTTGGGTTCAAACAAGTGTGTCTCTAAGCACTGAAAATGAACCCATAAATTCTTCAAAGTGCAAAATTTAACATTCAGGCAGCTGTTTTGATAGATTCTTTTTGTTTATTTTTAGAACAACAATATTCAAGAGATGCATGAAGATACTTTCTGCAAAATTAAAGACTTTTCCTATGTGCGTAAGGCTCTTGAAGACATCAGACTGGATGGTAATCCCATCAACCTGAGCAAAACACCATATGCATACATGTGTCTACCCCGTTTGCCCATTGGAAACCTCATCTAAGCCTTGATAGAAGCCAGTACTATTGTTATTAACTCACTGCTACACAAAGCAAGATGTATTTTTTCAATTCTCATTAACTTGGGAAATATTTCTATTAATAATGAAATGGAATACTGAGATATAAAGAAGAATATGGAATGCTAAAAGACAACTCCATTATGTACCCAACTGCAAGCTGTATAATAATATAAAGAAAAATATTTTACTACAATAACTGTACTGAAGACAATAAAAGATCAATGTAAATGAGAAATTTTATTCTCAATTATTCTGATATAATGTATTAGTTTTAAAGTTAAATCATTTCATATATGAAAATATAACTATAACATAATAAATAAAGTATAACAATAAAATATATGTATACAATAGCATATTTATCCCCTTTTAATTTAATTAAATATTTTTTTCTCTCAGAGACACATCCATTTTTCTACTTTTTTCCCTAAAAGCCTCTTCTTTCACAGACTGGATTGATGAACCAAGGCCAGTTGTATGAGGTTCAAGAAAGTCAAGTGATGGGTCCTGCACTTGAGCCACAGCAACCTCATTCAATGCTACTTGGGGATGTGTGACTGGAAAATTGCCTGTTGAAAAATGACCTGGTGTTGGTTGCCATATGCTGAATATGAGCCAACCATGTGCCGAGACAGCTCAGAAGGCCAACAACATCCTGGCTTGTATCACAAACAATGTGGCCAGTGGGACCGGAAAAGTAATCGTCCTGTGCTCTGCTCTGTTGAGGCCACATCTGTGTCCAGTTCTGGGCCCCTCACTACAAGAAGGACATTGAGGTGTGGAGTGTGTCCAGAGACAGGCAATGAAGCTGGCAAAGGGTCTAGAAAACAGGTCTTATGAGAAGCATCTGAGTGAGCTGAAGAGGAGGCTGAGAAGAGACATGATCACTCCTACAACTACCTGAAAGGAGGTTGTAGTGAGGTGGGAGTCAGTCTCTTTTCCCAAGTAACATGTGATAGGACAAGAGGAAATGGCTTCATGTTGCTCCAGGGGAAGTTTAGACTAGATATTAGGAAAAAAATTTTCACTGCAAGCATTATCAAGCACTGGTAAAGGCTGTCCAGGGAGGTGGTTGAGTCACCATCCCTGGAGGTATTCAAAGGAGGAATAGGTGTGGTGCTGAAGGATATGGTTTAGGGATGGACATGGAAGTGCTTGGTTTATGAGTGAAAGATTTTAACAATCTTTTCCAATCTAAGCAATTCAGTGATCCTGTGATTTTGGACAAGTACTAGCAATATTTCAGAATTCATTTAGCATACAAAATCTTTCCTTGAATGAATAATGAAATGTAGATATTAAACTTGTATGAGATCACTCCCCAAAAAGTACATAATATTAATACATTTGCAATACCAATTAGTCTTCATAATGTTGATAGAGTCCAAAGCTGTCTTCTGTATCTTTGCTAAACTTGCCAGTCAGATTATCTGAACAAAAAAATATTGTGTAAAATAGGCTATTTTAGAAATATTGAACTTTATTCTGCATAGGAAGTGGAAGAAACCTCTCCTTTATACATTTACAGTTATAAAAATATTGATGTGCAACACTTCTTGATTCAGAGACTCAAGTCACAAATATTCCCATACATCCACTGATTTTTTTTCTACTTTACTGTTGAAGAGCCTTACCCATTAAAGATTAAGAAATCTTTCTTCGTATAGTTTAACAACTTTCTTCCCTTTTTAAGAAAGATTTAACACATTTTTCTAGGGTGAAAGTCCCCAGGAAATATCTAACAGGTACAATACAGGTATTTGCTCCTTCTGTTCTACAGTAACAAGTAGCAAATAACACCAACACATCTTCAGTGATAAAGTCTTGATGAAAGACTTCAGCCAAAAAAATCTCAATAAAAAATAACAAAACCTTCCACTTACACAAGTTGATGTTTAATACCAAAGTTCAATTTCCTCCAACTGAACATACATGCTCATTTAAAACCTAAGTACAGATGACTTTCTAAATTTCTGTCAGGCCAGGAAGTAGAAACTCTGTCTTCACTCTCACTGTCATTTTCTAGGAGAGAACACGTAGGGAATATTAACAGCAGGTTTGTACAACACAGTTTCAACCTATCTAAAATCAGAGTTGAAGATATACAGTGGGCTACAATGACTGTGCCTTTATTACTAGACCTTTGCTAACTTGGAAGTCGTGCTTGAAATCTGGATAGCAACAAAAACCCTAAACCAAACACAGCAGCTGGACACTGCTTCAGTTTCAAATATTTTTTTTTCTTTGTTTTCAGACATAAATACAGAATAAATTATAGAACAACAGCTATCTTCCTTTTAATATTTACTTTGAAAGACATAAGTTACTTTTAGACACATGGTCTTAGACCTGAGGCAATATTCTTATAGTACTCTCTAATTGCCTTCTCTCTAATACTAACTGAAAGGTCAATGATTTTTAAAAAACCCTTCCATGCTTCAAACTTCATTTCAGGCCTGAAATCTGAACCTAAGGTGTTGCGTTTAGTGGTCAAAGGGACAATGTGCAATATATCCTTAAACATGCAGATTCTACAGTGCTTTATTCTGTAGCCATTTTTTCTTGCTTTCAAGACTCAGTTTCTTACTCAAGTAAGCAGAGGTTCTCAGAACTGGCTGTAGAGAAAAGCATCACATAAATTAAGGAAAGTCAGAAAACAACTGATCCTGAGGAAACATTAAAAAAAATCATCTTCAAAAACCCAATATTGCATTGCAACATTTTATGGTAATTTAATCAGATTCCTACAGAACAAGGACATTTTCATACCCAGATGTGTTTCATTACCTATAAAATATACATATGACTGTCAGCATCCAATGCTTACTTCACATCCTGCTTGTGAAGCTCTTTCCTCTCTAGTAAATGGAGATATGAACAAAAGAATTAATAGGTTTGAATGAGTGACTTGCCTACCAAATGTGAGAAAATGGAGAAACAGCTTTCAAAGAGTCACAAAATATATTACGATAGAGGGAATTGTGCTGCCAAAGAACTTCTGGGAAATGAGTAAGAAATGGAGCTGGAAGGAAGAAGGTGAGGCAGAGAGAGGATATGGAGTCTATATGGCGACATGATGAAGCAAGAGAGGGATAGAAGAGGGCTGAGATCAGAGAGAGGTGATTCTTGCTCTCTCCTGTCTTGCTGAAAGGCAGAGGGAGAGCAACAATATGCCAGAACTCTGATTTTAGCTGCATTTATTTTTATGCGTAAGAAATTCTAGCCTTTCTTTTCCATTCACATCTCACTCCTCATGCTATTACTATGTCTTCATATTCCCAGTGGAGCACATGTGCTCTGGGAAAAACAGATGCAAGAGTTGAGGGGAAAGACAGTGAGAGCACCAAAGCCCCTGCCCCTTTCACAGTTCATGCAGTAAGCTGAATCTACGCCTGAGCTCTTGTGCAGAGGTCAAGCACCGCTCAGTGCATTATGGTGATGGATTTGCTGCCCATATCACATCTGTTTTGGGTGAGATGCATATCAGTTGTAGGTGTCAACCCTTACTAATCACAGTGAGTATGGTGCCCCCATTACACAAAGCAATCTAGGTGTTCAGATATCTGGCCCCAAGCATATTCTATGGTGAATACCTGCAATCTGAAGTTTGTTTTGCGTGCTACTTTCAGATCAAGGACACTGCAGAAAGGGTAGGTTGCAAAAGTAAGCAGGAATTTCTGTGATGGTGTCCTGGGTTTGGCCAGGATACAGTGAACTCTCCCCGGCTGCCGCTAGGGGGCGTGTCCAGGCTATTCAATCCCAAGTGACATGACGCTCGGGATATAACGGCAGCAGCTGGGCCGGGGCGACGCTGCGGCCAGTGCGGGAACTGCAGTTCTGCCGTCGGGCTGAGCACGGTGAGCAGTTACATTGGGCATTGCTCGTTTTTCTTTGTCCTTTGGCCATCATTGTAACTGCCTGCTCTTTGTGGTGTTCTATCTCAACCCAGAAAGTTCTAGAATCTCTTGATTCTCCTCCCCATCCTGCTGAGTTGGGGAGGAGTGAGTAAATGGGTGGTTTGGTTATTGTTCAGTCAGGGCTAAACCACCACAGGTGGATAAAAATCAACTACAGTATTCCAGAAGTAAGTATCTAAACTCTGCCTTGGAAGAAATCTCCAAAACCACAGACCAGAAGTTCATCCCTTGTATAATGGTCAGCTGTATTAAACTAATGCAGGCCTTATCTAGTTGTGGAAAAGTTCTGTGTATTTTTCCCTTTTTCTGTGGTTTCTCTGAGTTTCAGTTGTTCTTCCTTGTTACATACTCCTACTGAATCTCGTTGAACTCAGCTGCCATGCTCACCTGTGCCATGTGAACAAACCTTCTGAAGCTCACTACCAAATTGCACTCTTCAGAAATCTAGGAGAGGTGCTCAGCATACACAGTACAGATGCTACCTGCTCTACTACTTTTCTCTGCCAGAGCCTTAGCTTCCCTTCCTCTGCAGTTCAATATCCTGCAACAGCACTAGGTCTAGTTTTTATCAAATAGCTCATCCAAAAGAAAATCCATGCAGACACATTCTGCAGAAAGGCTGAAGCTCTCACACAAGAAGAGAAGTAATTAAATCAATTCAAAATAAACTGATCACTGTACTAAGCTACTTTTACATGTCTCAACTTTTCTTGATATATTGAAGACAAAGTGATAATGAAGTTTGAAAAAGTTGTGTGTCTCTCCAGCAAGCACCCTTAATACTCCTCTCAAAACTGGTGACAGATAAGGGAGCATTATTACCTAGATGGGCTCTTTTCTTTTGATTGGGAAGGCCTCCGAAGTGCTACAATCTGGCTGTGAGGTAAAGAAGGACTACAGAACCTGCTATAGTTCACATAGCAACACAGAGATAGCTTTCCAAAAAGTCACCATGGTTAATCGCCTCATCAGCCTGACACTTCATACATCTAGTTTGAAATCACTAACTGTATGGGATAAGAGTTAGGGATACCTTGATAAAGCACATGCTATGAACCTTCCACTTTTTGTTGTTGTGTGGTTGGTTTTGGTTGGGTTGTTGGTTTTTTTTTGGGGGGGGTATTTTTTTTCCATTTTTTCATTCCTCTGTGAATCTGAGATCGATAATCATCAAGATTTACAAGCACAAAATGTAGCTATCTGTAGGAAACCAGGTGTAAAAGAGATTTTGGTTTACTAAGATACAGTATGAGTTAATCATTTCATGGACTGCTACTGCCATCGTGTGTTATTAAATGGTAACACTTAACACCATACCCAAGTTTAACATTAAGGGTAGAGGTGACTTGTGTTTGGGAAACTTGATCCTGTGCATATTTGTTTTCCCTTTGATCTTTAATAAAAGCTGAAGGAATGGGAAACTCCTTCGACAGAAATACAAAGGAACACTGTGTGGATTTGTGGTTGATTTTGTGTTTTTTTTTTTTTAAAAATCATCCCAGAAAATTTTTGAAAAGAAATCTTTTTGTATGGAATATTGCAAACAAATATTTTTAAAAGATTGTACTATTTTTCTTATTTTGCATTTCAGTAGACTAGAAATTCCACCAGAAAAGCTTATGTTTCAGGGTGTAATACTATACAGATGCTCAAATCATTAAATACGAAAATTAGGAGTCATTGATGACATCTCTTAGCAAAAGATGGACACAGATTTTTATCTGAATGTGCATTTGCACCCCTTATTACAAAACCATAATCCTAAACTGTCAGATTCAGTGGACAGAGAAGAGGGTTAAAACAATAAATCCACACTTCTTCCTAGCTACACAAGCCTTGTGTAGTTCCTACAGAGATAAACATAGGCAGCAAACCCCTCACTTTTATCTTTGTATGGTAAGAATATAGACACACCACCTGTTTTTCAATAAATGTGTTATATAGTGCCAGTACACAACCTAGCTGTTTTTTCATAAAGCTTTTTCTCTCAACAAAGTGAACAAATTAATTCATTTATTTCTTCATTCTGTACCCCAGGACATCAATAAAATGCATGCTATGAATAGCTCCTGGAGTGCTATAAATGTAGTGTGTACAGAAAATGAATCTTAAGATAGGTCTGGTATTCATCTTGCTGCCTTTCATAATAAAGGGACAGAAATGATTTTCAACAGGTGATATAAAGGACTGGATATAGAATTTTGAGTCAGGAAAGAAAGGCTTTTTTTTTTTTTTTTCCGTGCTGAATTTCTGTGCAAGCTTGTAAATGTTATTTAGTCTCTCTGCATCTTTATTCACCACATGTCCAGAATAACATTCACTGATTTTTGCAAGGTGCTTTGAGGCAGGCAAAAATTGAGATTGACTAACATTATGACTAGACTTGGTCTGGTTCTGATCTTATGTGGGATGGAGGCACAGATGTTAAACATCCTCCATGGAGGCAGAGATGCTGCTCTCATTGCAGACAGACTCCATCAGGAGAGCAGATCACTCCTGACACAACCCACTCAGTCATGCCACACTGCTGGCTACAGTCAGTCCTGGCCAGCACAAAGAGGCATGGCAAAGAGCAGTGGCAACAAGCAAGGGCAGCAGGTGCAGGTGGACAAAGTACCCTGCTTGCTCCAGTTGTGTCAGTGTCAGAGAGGGAAGACAACAGCACCAGTAGTAGCACAGGAGAATATAATATTTTAACAGAGATGATGAAGTAGGGGAAACATGAAAGAGAAAAAGACCTCATGGAGCAGGACCTTGTGCATCTTCAAATGACTGTGGGCAGCAGGATGTGCAGGCCTCCTGTGCGTGGACCACAGCATAAGCAGTCCAGAGAGACACATTGTCATGACTGGAGGAGGAATGAAAAACAACAACAATTCACTGAGGTCCTTCACCAAGACCAGGTATGTGAGAAGAGCAGTAGTGGCCAAGAGAAAGTGCTGTTGTGGAAGGGCAAGGGGCGCTGCTGAGTCACAATCTTGTGCATGCCAGTAGCCACATTGTGAAAGGCAAGTATGTTCTGCTGCACCATAAATGTGGCAGGGTACTGCCTGCCAGGCATGGTGTGCCCCATAACACCAGCTAGTATGATCAGCATGAGTACAAGTGGAGAAACGAACAGGAAGCATCAGTGGCAATGTCTGGAGGAAGTGGCAATGACAGAACTGTGGGCGAGGACTTGCTTCTCACAGTATCTCTCCTTCAGGAGGCTGAGGGCATATCAACAAAAGAGCAAAGCACACAGCTTGCCTGCCAAGACTAGAAGTGCCAAGATGATGTCTACTGTGAAACCTGAAACAGAATGACAGCACAAGGAAAGCATCTGACTTGTAAAATCATCAGCTCTTAAGAGCAGATGAGCTCTTGACATTCAGCTCCCTAAATAAATAAATATCTGCACTTCTAACCCCACTGCCTACTGCCCAGTGATTTACCTATAGTGAGATACACCTTGCAGAATAAGAACTAGAAAAACAAAAAGGTTGGCATTGTATATGCCAAAGTGTTCAAAACCACTAGCCTAGAGATATATCTTTTAGATACCTTTCGTTCCACTTGTAAGTCTTATTCAGGAAGGCTTTTAAATACATTACTGTACTATACTGAAAACAGAAGGCCTTACTATATTATTATAACCAAAAAAATCCAAACCAACACAGATTTCAGCATGCATTAGAATGAAGGCTTTATTTGGACTTTAAAAAAGAGGAAGTACTTGTTAGATAAACATGATTTTTACATGAAGCAGACACTACATCCTGCTTATCTGAGGCTAAATTGTGCATTTGCATATATATATGTAAGAAAAATTAATACAGTTCAAAAATAGGAGAAAAATAACAAAAAAATCGCATTGGGCCGTAGGAGGCCAATCACAGACCACATGCCTTGATCTGTCATAAATGCTCATATTATTTTCCTTTTACCCCAAGTCCAGAAGAGAAAAGGCTTGGTAATATATCTAGCGTCATTTTTAATGTGACTGAAACTATAGCTATGGGAACTATCACAAATATACTAGTATTTCCATCTCAAGGTGAAAGAATCATACATGTCTACCAGTCATCACAAGAGAAAGGCCATAGTCAAAAACTCCTGGCTTAAGAGACTGCTTATGAAAGAATGTCATTATGAAAGAATGATGTAGGCTCTGGATTTAAAAATGAGAAAAGGAAAAACTGAGTTAGTGGGAGAGGTTATGTTCCTGACCTTTATATTTGAGGACAAGCAAAGATAAAGTGTAATAAGCCTGTTCTGATTTTGGTCTAAACAAAGACAAGATCTAAAACTTAGCTTGTTACAGAAGTATTCCATTTTTCATTTTCTAATAAAACAATGCACTAAAAAAAAACCTCAAAGATAAACAAAGTCAATATTAAACACAATTTTGCTACAGATGTTAATATGCTTTCTGTGTAAATCAACAATGTATAAGCATATAGTTGTACATATAAATATAAATGTTTAAATTTCTTGAATATTTTATGTAGAATTACATGGTCATATAAATCTGTGGATCTATTTTTTCCCATTGGATTCAATTCTCCAACTAATTCTTTAAAAATTGTGAATGCTCTTATTTAATTTTACCTTTAAATATCATAATGTTTTAACGTCTTTTTTTTTTTCCTCCCTCTTCCCCTGCTTTATTGCTAAACTCCCAAAACATTAGAACTTACATATTTAGCAGTATGCAGATCTCTGAAGTGGTAGAAATCTTCACTTTTAGCTCCCGTATCTTGATACAACCTATGAGATGATATCATGGACTTTACTGGATAGAGAGAGGCAGAAAAGCAAGAAGGAAAGTTTTCATATGCCATAAACTAACTAGCAGATATATTAGATTTCTCAAATTTTTACCTAATTAAAAACTACATTACTAAATTTATTTCTAAATTGGTGTATTTTTTTTTCAATCTTTTTAGTGTCTCTAAGAATGATTTTCAATTTTGCTAATCATGAAGAAAAATATTTGAATAAGTGTAAGTTTTATAGCCTCTTTATAGTATCTTCTTTTGGTGTATTTCTGCCTTTGAAAGGTAATAAAAGTTTGATCTAGAGAGATTGGTGCACTGGGCAATCATTAACAGGATGAAATTTAACAAGTTCAAGTGGTGGATACTGGACCTAGGATGAATTAGCACTAGGCACAAGCGAAAAGAGCAGACCTGCAGAAAGAGATCTGGGGCTGCTGGTCGACAGCAGGCTCAATATGAGTTAGCAGGGTGTCCTGGCAGCCAGGAGGACAACCTGCATCCTGTCGAGCATCAAACAGCAGAATCGGCATGTCAAAAGAGGTGGTTTTTCAATACTGTATTCAGCAGTGGTGTGGCCTCACCTGGAGTACTGTGTGCAGTTCTGGGTCCTACAATTTAAGAAGGATGTGAAAGTACTCAAATGTATCCAGAGGAGGGCAACAAAGCTGGTGAAAGATCTGAAAGCAATGTTTTATGAGGAGCAGCTATAGGACTTTGGGTTTATGCAGTCCAGAAAATAGATTCCCCAAATGTATTTCTAATTTAGTTCTCAAGTATTTCACATTCTCATTCAGAAGGTTTCTATTTCTATTTCTTCTTATACGTTTTTAAACTGTAAGATTAAGATTAAAAAGTCTCCTTCACAGATAATGAGAGAATAGTGTGGGTTTTGTTGTTTGGTTTGTTTTTTTTGAAGTGACTTTCCCCATGAAAATCATTTCTAAGACTGCCAGAGATCAAAAGAGGAAAATGGTTTCCTTTTGTCTCCCTCTTAATTAACTTTTAGCTGTATGTAAGAGTGAATCTCTCTGGAAAAACACTTCAGTAAAATTCCAAGTGATAATCTCTATCAATCACTCAGAAATTCACACTGACAGAAACGTCAAACAGCATTCTATTAACCTGTATATTGTACATTAACCTGTATAGTATATTCTTGGGATGTTTGAGACAGATTTCAGTTGCAGCATGCTGAAAAATATTTGTTTTATAAAAAAATTACAGGAGAAGGACTGTTCATTTTGACAACAGAAATCTATAGATTTTAGTGTCTAAGAAGGTATAGTAGTTGAGAAAAAGCTTGAAGTAAGCATATTGGCTAAAGGTTTCTTCTAAAATGAGTAGTGATACAGCACAATGTTGATTTTATTGCTTATTATACCTTCACTGACTTCACTATGGAAATCAACTGGAAGTTCAGACTTACAAGTTTTATATGGAGGACGGTTCTATTTTTTTTTTTTTGGCTTTTCAATTGTTCATCTACTTAGACAGACTAGTAGTATCAAATGATGACAGCAAACAGTTCACAATGTTATGACAGAATGGAATTTATATTTCAAGCTATATTAATTACTGTTCAAAATTCAGAAAACAATACATTTTGGCTTCTTTAATATTTCACGATGTCTTATGAAGCTGAATTACTGCATTTTGTTATTGTACTAGAGAAGATGAAAACACAATACACCACAGTAAGAACAAAATATTTACAATTTTGCTACAAAATTGAACTATTTCAGTTTATTACAGTGAATTTTCCCCATTCACAATCTACAAGTTCTGTGTCATCTTCCTGAGTTCAATGAATCAACGTGATTAATGCTATATTGCTGAGGTGTTGCCATGCAGAAGACAATTTCAAGAGATCCTGAATAGGAGCTCTGTTAAACAGTTGAAATGTCTGTCTTCAGAATTAATTCTGCTATCTTTTACATAAAACTCCACCTTTCAGAACCACTTGTGACCTGGCAATAATGCTCTTTAAATCTCAAATTTTGAATATTCGATTGTTTCATCTACTTCTGCTTTATGATATAATTGGGAAAAGCAACTCTGTGGTACTGCTCAATAATATGGTAGAGCATGACTTGAATATTGAATATAAATGAAGCCAACAAGGTATTGATATGATTGCCAATAATGGCACTTGATAGACCTACAAGTATAACTTTATTGTACATTAATGAAGCAGTAAGGCTATTTCTCCTGTTTCTTAATTCCTGATATTGCTGTTGGGAAACAAAGTCCTATTCTCAATATGATATTGACAGAAGTAGTTATGAGTTTTTGCTCCTTCTCCCTGGGAGTGTATTGTTCAAGAGCATAGCGAGGTAGCCTCTTTTCGTTTCCATCATCTCTTGTGACAGAAACAAGATATCAGACTGATTGTTGTTTCATTTTAGACTTTATATGCAAACAGTGACTTCAAAGAAATTGAGAACAACCTTGCAGCCAATAGTTTAGTGTATTACCCAGAGAAATAAGCGATATGGATTTCTATCTGTGTTCCAGGGTGCAATTTATGGTACTACAAAGTTGTACAGAGTCAACAGAATGGATTAAGTTCACACTTAAGAATGGACAATCAAGTCTCCAGAATCTTAAGTAAGTACTGAAATCATTAAGCTAGTAAATGGTGAGAGAACAGTATTATCCCCATTATCGGAAACTTTGAAAGTCTCTCCTTTCAATCTTTGTAGTGTAACCATATCAGAAATTGAGTGCACATTTTCACCAGGACACTGTTGGTGGCAAATGTATTAGTATGAAAAAGCTGTGACTACATAGGTTAGTGACAGGTTCAGGGTAACAGCTATTTCTTGAGTTAGGATACTCCATCACCAGGGCAAATTCAGCTAAGTTCCACGTCTCCTTTACAGATAATTTATCTTACAGGTCTAATGTCACAGTAACTCCTGAAGACTCGTTCCTGCTGTTGGTCTGATTTTTTTGAACATTCCACTGTGACAAATTAGCGACTCTATGTCGGGTGTGAGGATGGATGTCTGGAGGATCCTTCAGGTCCCTTGAGAAAACTGCTAGAGAAAATGCAGTAGGACTACTGAGACAGTCTTTAAAGAGAAGCAGTGAGATACACCCACCCTTATTCTACTTTCACATTACTCTGATACAAAAAAGCTATTGAAAGAAAGTCAGACTAAGCTAGATCTAGAGACATGATTATAATGAAGACAATTCAGTGAAGGATCAGGAAGGTGATTAAGGGAGCATTTGACATATGGCAAGTGGCTGAAAGAGCTGGGACTGTTCGGCTCAGAGAAGAGATGGCTGAGTGAGATCTCATGAATGTGTATAAATGCCTAATGAGGGTGGTAGGGAATACAGTCAGACTCTTCTCAGTGGTGCCCAGTGAAGGGACAAGAAACAACAGGCGCCATTTGAAACATAAGCAATTCTATTTAAACATTAGAAATACTGACCACCTCAATAAGAGAGGTTAAACACTGAGACACATTGCCCAGAGAAGCTGTGACATCTCCATCTCTGGATCTTCAATACCTGACTAGTCAGGGTCCTGGGCAATATATGCTAGTAGACCTTGCTCTGAGCAGAAGGGTTTGGCTTTGCAGCCTCCAAGGGGACTTCTCAGCCTTGGCAATTGTGTGATCAGTAAGTATTTTACCTTGGCTGTATTCTTCTCTGGCAACATGAAGTAATTGTTAAATACTACTCTGATAAACTTGTGATTCTACTGAAAGCCCAGTAGCACACCGTTAATGATTGCACAATAATGCTCTCTTACATTTACCTTCCTAATGATCATGATTGAACTTTTTGAGAAACAATAAAATTTCTACAGGAATTATAGTTTAAAAGGGATGTGTGGCTTAGAATATACATCTGAAATGTAAGCATTAAACAGTAATTTCAAGAATAAAGAGAAAGAGAAGAAAAGAAAGAAAGAAAGAAAGAAAGAAAGAAAGAAAGAAAGAAAGAAAGAAAGAAATACAAATGTGATGTAATTTTCCAAACAAGATATCTACATGATTTATGTTCTATTACATACTGATATCATTACAAACATATAAGAATATTATATCCTTCAAAATCTATTAAATCTAATCTGGGACTGCAAAGCATGAGACTAATTATCATTCTGTGCTTACTGCTGTTATTGGTACACCAAATAGAGATTTGGGCACCTTGTTTTGACAGATGTTTAACAGATGAGTATACAGCATTTGAAAATTATATAGTTGTTTACTAGGACTGCAATTAAATTACTCTCTGATCCCAGCCTTCCATATCCAGGAGTTCTTCAACCATGGTAAGCACTTTCTGTAAAGCCTGATCTCTCTTAGTCTCCCATTTTTTATTTAGACCTCTTCCTCAATTTTCCCCTCTATTACTCCCAGTCTGAGCAGCTGGATTTTACTGTTCACTCCTTGCTACGACCATAAGCTTTCATTTATTCTAGAAAACTAAAACATTCAAGGCACTGTTGTGCAGCTCTCCATACCATTAGCATGGAGCCTGATATCATTTTGGCCTGGATGAACAAGTTCTCTTCCAGGCAACAGCTAGAGTTAGCATGGGGTGAAGACCACTCAAAGTCAGCAGTCTGGATGTGGTCATCCTATTTTGGATGAGATCTGAGCTATATAGAAATAAGTTACGCTGTGTGTCAGTTGTTCTCAAGGACAGAAAGGCCCATTTTATCCATTAATATAAATGCAGCACCAGAGTCTTTGTTCAATCTGTATATCCTTCCTTTCTTTGTTTAATAGATTTTTTTCTCTCCTCTAGGTTCAAACTAAATATTTTCTCCTGGCAGAAGCATGAGGTCACATAGAACAGTAAAAACGTTTCTACTCTGAATTTAGCCCTAGCCCCAACTAAAACTGCAATACAACAGAGCTGCTCAAATTCTTCTAAACCTTTTCCAACCATGCACTGCAATATGGGCTTGTATGTGTGTCTGCATGGGTAGCATGTGTGTGCTCAGAGGAGGTGGAATTCTCAGACAGTCAAAGTGCAAAACATTTGCAAGAGAAAAAAAAAAATAGAAATTGTTTTTTTAATGTTTGCAACAGAAGAAGAATGCCCTAAAACAAAAGTAATTCTTCAGTTCAACATTGAAGTCCTGCTCTAAAGTGGAGGTGGTTGAAAAAGAAGTATCATAAGGATTTTTAGCAGGGACATGAGACTTTTTTTCATCGTCTTTTTCTCAGAAACGGCTAAAATTTGACTAAACATTTCCCAAAAGTTAGACTTGAAGAAGATATGAAACATGGGAAATTTCAGATTAAAAAAAAACCCAGAAGATGCAGTGTTAACAGTGAGAATTACCTCTGATAATCATGCTTAAAAATGCAAATTAGAGATCCACCAACAAAAACTGCACACACATGAAGTAACTGTTTCCCCATGAAATTATGCTGGAACAAAACCTCATTCTGAAGAACACAACAGTATACTAGATGGAATAAACAACTTTGGTCTGTGCCAAAGTTTTCATTCCTAAATCTGAGATGGAAATCGTCCCACGTAGTTTTAGACATCTGCACTATCAGCTGTCCCCTAAAGGGCTTTAAGAACAGGGTCCAGGCACAAAAGAAGAGAAAAATTAATTTCAGCCCTGCAAATGCAAGATACATTTTCTAGGTCACACTGACTTCAGCTCTATGCCTCATCCACAGCACAGGTATTTTTATTGCCAAAAGCAAAAGGTGATTTCTGAGGCATTCTACTGTTCAAATTGGTGTGCTATTTTGGCAGACTAATGCATGTATTATGGAGAGATATTAGCAGTACACAGGATTTACGTATCCACTACTTAAGATTTGCATAGAAAATTTTGATCGTCTAGGTAAGAAGCTGTTAGAGACTCGTGAGTTATGATGTTTCGGACAGAGGTTTGTCCAGGTTGTGATAGTCACGACAAATTTGGGATCCCAGTACTGCAGCATTCAAGACAGTGGCTTAAATCACCTACTTATGTTTTCAAATCCTTTTGAATGTGAAAAATCTGTGTGAAAGTCCTTCAATAGTTATAATGCCAGCATGACGACACAACAGACGAGGCTGCATTATCGACATTAAAAGTAGCAGGTTCCAATTTTGCTTTTTTTTCCTTTTCCTGCCTACACACAATCCCTTTTCTGGCCTCTTGCATTTTACTGTTGCAGTTCAGAAAGAGTTGGCACTGATTCCCAGGCGACTGGCTACCTGCTCGCTCCGGGGTTGCTGGCCAGCGGCGGCAGCTCCGTCGCTTTCCGCGCCGGGGTAGCCGCACCGCGAGCCGGCAGCGGGCACAGGGCGGGGAGATGGAAGCAGTGCTGGGGAGGAGATTGTCCTTGCCCTTTTTCCCAACTGCGGCAGCTCCTGTCTGCCTGCATTTTCCTTACAGATCAGCTTCTGTTCTTTTACAGCACGGGCAATAATCCAGCGCGTTCAGAAAGCTGCAGAAGACAGGAGCAGAGGCATTGCATCATTGTTAATTTGGCAGGTGTTTTTCATGAAAAAAAGGTGGCAGGCCTTTCGCAGGAAAAGATTTTGTGATTGTAGCTTTCAGATACAAGTTTTCATTCCGTGCACTGGAACTCTTCTCTCTTCAGCAGAGCTTTTTGCACCAAGTGACAATAGCCTGAAAAGACCAGACTACAACTTCGACATACCCTTTCAGGTTCTCTAGCACCTGGGCACAAAGACACTACACTTTTGGGACATCAAAGGGACAATCCTCTTAGGATAAGCCCTATATATTTTAGTAGTCTTAATAGTTGGGTAGCTAGAAGACACAGTAGCTCAGGAAAGCATGGCTAATGTGCCCACAGCCATGCAGAACTTTAGTTTTCATCCATACTCCTGCCCTGGCATGCTGAAAAATGATGAGTTACCAAACTACTTTGAACTTTTGATTTTTCTACAGGTAAAATGGTAATCTTTTATTTGATATTGCTAGATATGTCAGAGTGTTTATTCTGGTCATAAACTGTTTAGAAGGCTTTGGATGCACACTGCAAACAAAACACAAGTGTCTGTGTATTTTGGGACTATCCCAGCTCTTATTTAGGGTGGGAAGTATTTTTCACTGTTACTAAGAAACAAGAATTGAAAAACAGGAGAAAAGGCTGGTCTTAGCCGCAAAGAGAATTGAAGATTGAGAGTGGGAGGAGAAAAATTTTAAGCCAGTAAAAATTCCTGGGATGTGAAAAGCATCAATCCCCTGAATCTCACTGCTGGTGGGAGTAGTAGAAGGAGCTTTCCATCTGTTCAGCTCTGGTATGCAGAGCTAATCAGAGAGTTCAACAGGGCATTTACCTGCTTGAAAGCACAGTTTGTCAAAATTGAAATATAATTCAGGGTCACACTGATAAATTGTCATTGTTTAAAAAAATCACAATTATGTCAGAGAGGAGAATCTACTAAAAGCAAATAAGAATATAGTTTTGTTTTGTTTACAATGATTTTCCATTTTTGTTAGCATGAGTTTGGAGCAACCTATACATGACAAGACTAGTATCAAGTTGCATCACACATCCTAAAATATTGCTCAAAGTGACTATTGTATTCCACTGCCTTGTTTTCTGGATATAATGCACAAAAACTGCTTTAGAAATGTTTTAGAGAAAACATTAGGGGGAAAAAAAATAAAACCATACGCTGATTTTATAAAGTAATTGCTTGTACAAAATAAAGCTTGAGAGCACAAAATCATCTTGGGTATGAAGTACAGTGATGGTATTATGCCCAGTAAACTGAAAAATAAATCTCGGAGATTTGTTTATTAAGGTGGCTACAGTTGATGTAATATGCCACTGAATTTGCAAAGCTGCACCAAAAACTGTTACAATTCTGGGTCTGAATCTTCTCCCTTTTAGGCTCAGTGAAATACAGGCTAGAGATGTCCCTACTCTTAAATGTAGAAGAAAATCTACTTATAATCAATGGTCTGAGGAGACAGAGGCCTATTAAAATATAGCAGTAAGTTTCAGGAAAAGGAGGTGCTTGTCCAGAAAACTTACAAGGTTATGGAAGTTTCACAATAACTTTGTAACTGGCCGAGTGAATAAAAGCCCTGTCCTCTTCAGAAGTGCTTCTCTTCATAATTTTGCTTCTTTTGTAGGTAAGCAGTCCCATGCAGACTTTTTAAAGGATATCTAATTTTCCAGTTTGCTGTAGACTTTCATCAGATTGGAAGACACAACAAAATTATTCTCCACCTCCTATTCTTGTGACCTCACTGGGAGGCTCTCTAACTGCCTGAGGAACTAAACTATATTTTATCTCCCTATCCTCAACAGACAGCCCATGATAGCAGGTAGCTAAGTAGCTTGTTAGATAATTTACACTAACCTGAAACACATCAAGCTTAATTCTCAGGCTATAGTAATAAGGATGTTATTTAAATGAGTGGAACTTTATCACTTTATACAACATATACATCTCATCCATGTTATTTAAAATCCAGGTAGATTTATCTTGAACTTGTTTTCACCAACTTTCTTTGTTGCCTTGCCTAATTAACAGAATTGTCTTGCCTCTAGAGAGAAAGTAATTTAATATGTTTTTCTAGTTGCTACAGTAGCTGAGTCATAATACATGGTTTGTGAAATTACACATCTTCTTTGATGATGGGCAATAAGATAGAGGGAGCTGCATGAATTAGTGTATATGTAGGAGAGATTCAGAGAAGTGATAGATTTTGGCAGGGTAAAATCTACTTTTAATCCACAGAAGTATCTCTAGTATGGAACAGAGGATAAAAGAAAACACACTGGCAAAATAATGATTTTGGCGAAACATTTCTCTTGAGAACATACTCTGGTGTGAATTGTCTCTAAAAAAACACTCAGAAAATAAAGTATCTTAAAAGTATTCTCATGCATTTTCATGTCTCTAAGCATGTAGTGTGTTAAATTCTGTTTTAAAAAACTGGATTTCTTTAACAAGAAGGTAGCTAATTAGAGCAGAGATGTCCAGAAATTACATAACTGGCTTTATTTTTTTTTCCTTTTTTAGTATTTAAGTTTATAAATAAATATCTATAGTGATTAAGACAGCTATATTGGCCAAATAAGCATCCAATTCATTATTTCAAAATATTTTATTGCTAAAATTCTATTACTGGGACAGATTTCTGCTTGGGTTATCATTTTACCACAAAGAATTATTTTTAAAAAGTTAAGATTATTTGATGGATCCCTTTTTACCTCAAGACTGAAGCCAATAATAATTTTTGTGAAGTCTTTAAAATAATAATAAAAAGAGAAAGAAAGGTATCGAATAAGATGTAACTTGTCAGAATAAAGCTAAGTGCCTTGGAGAAGGAATTAAGAAAGCAATCAAACAGAAGGCACAACTGAAGAAAGCCCTGTGGCTGGAGGGCCTTCTAATGCGGCACATGTTCCTACCAGTCAGCATTTCCTTTGGAAGGCTGAAACACTCTTATTTGTTCTTTAGTGACAGATTAAGCACAGATGGTAATTCAACAGCCTTGTCTGCTCTTGTTGGCGCAGAGAACGTGACCTGCATCTGTTTCAAGCAACAGACTAATGTGTTTACTCAAGACAGCAGCAGGCACTGCTGAGTAATCCTTGGATTCACACAAGAGCCTCTTTTCTTGCTCTGAGACTTTTTCAACATGGAATAGCAGGTATTTGTATGTGCTTGTTGTAAGACGAAAGATGGCTTTCTGGAACACTGCTGAAATTTTTATTTTGGCAGATTTTTGTTGAAGAACATGAAAATGAACACATTATGTTTTAGAGAAAGGTTAGTGGAGTGCTATGCCATAAAAATTTTGTTCTTAATATGTTAAGGCAGCAGTCCATTTAAAACATGCATTTAAAATAAAAATATTTGTTGCAAGTCTAAGAATATTTTTATATAGATGAATAACATTTTGTGTAGATCAAGATGTTTTGTGAAGTAAACACAAATCTACATATGGCAAGTTTGTTTGATTCTTACCTTTAAAAAAAGTTCTGAAAAGAGCATTTGCCTTTGTCCTGGTTCTGTCTAGGGTGGAGTTGATTTTCTGCTTAGTATCTGGTACAGTGCTGAGGTTTGGATTTAGTGTGAGAATAACATTAATAATACAGTGATGTTTAAGTTGTTGCTAAGTAGCGCTTATCCTAAGTCAAGGACTTTTCAATCTCCTGTGCTTTGCCAGCAAACGAGGCGCACAAGAAGCTGAGAGGGAGCACGGCGAGGACAGCTAACTCATACTAGTCAAAGGGCTATTCCCTCTGATTGGATATCATGCCCAGTACAGAAACTGAGGGGAGGTGGAAGGGGAGGGTGGATCACTGCTCAAGCATTGGTCAGAGAGTAGTGAGCCATTGCTTTATTATATATTATTAACACATTTCCATTATTTTAGTCTTTACACTGTTCTTAACCCATGAATTTTACTTTTTGTCTGATTCTTCCCACTGGAAAGGGGGAGGAGTGAGCGAGCAGCTGTGCAGTGCTTAGTTGCTGACTGGGGTTAAAGCACATCAGTCTTCAAGCTAACTCAAAGATGTTCTGAACTAACCAGAAATTAAGGCAATATCTATAGTTTCCTTGAGCTAGCTAGAGGCAGACCAAAACCTGGTACAGTACCAAACATAGCACCCACCTCCATGTTTATTTAATTGTTCTTTGCTCTTAAAGTTAAGCTATTACAAAATGCTTTCCTTTGAAGAGATCCTAAGAAATACACTACCCACTTTCACCCCTGTAACTTTCCTGTTGGATGCAGATCTGGGGGTCTCACTTTGAAGGCAAATAGTTAGGGGTCTGGCCAATGTACACTAGGGCCCATCTGTACTGCACTTTTGAACATTCTTACAGTAAAGCTGAGGCTTCTGTGTATATTTGCCAGATATTCTCATACTTGCACCTCTGTATACTTCTGACAGTATACCTCACAAACTGTTCTGCACTAGAGGCAAGTGTTGAAACTGTTCCATAACATCAGACATTCTCACAATTTGTTTTTAGTCTTAACAAGAATGCTGGTTTGCTTGGTAGAAAAAACCACAACTCAACAACAAAACAAAACAAAAAGCAAAAAAACATAGAAAAGTTTCCTTGTTGCACACATTTCTGTGCCATGGTGGACAAAACACATAACTCATCCTTTGTTTATAAATCTGGTAAGATAAAATTAATGTGGAAAATAAACGTTCTCTGCAAATAATTCTAAGGTACTACATTAGAGATTTCATAAAGTGCCAAGATTCCAATGGCCAAGCTTGGCTTTAGTTTTTTAGAAACCTAAATGAAAACTTCATCTTGTATGTAACATTTAAGCAATTTCATTTTTTTTTTCTGAAAATGAAATAAAATACAGAAATAAATCCTGTTTTGTTTCAAGACTTTTTGTGTAGTCAGGTTAGGAAGAATTAAATGGCCAAATATCTGTTTGGGTCACAAGGTACTTTTTCCAGAGTAAATTGTATTCATCCTTTCTTCACTATAACAACATTGCATCAAGCAGGGTATAATCATAAAATGTAAATTTTGGGGTGTTATGGCAGAGAGGCTGAGGGCTGCATCATGAAAATAAAGAAAAAACACACACAATTTAAGGACAACAGTAATTTTAGGCATTTTTATTGTCATGTTTTACAATTCTCTTCCAAGAAAAAGTAATATTATAGCTCTCAGACAACTCAGCATCACCTGCACTTAATGGTTCATTTTACTATCAATATAACTTTATAAAATCAGTTCATAAAACTCTTTAAACTCACAAATAGAATTAACATGAAGTTCAGTCTTAAGAGACCCTTAATTTAACATGATTTTACAATCACTCCAGCTGTTTTTATAATTTTTTTTTTCACTACTGCTTTACAAAAACAGGTTATAAATTCTACAATTTTTACAAACAGGAGGATTTGGAGGCAGAATAGTTAATCATTACTCCTGAAACATGTCCTCATATTCCAATGAATGTCTTGGTTGACAATATTCTTAAAAACATGCCAATTTTTTTGGTCAAGTTCTAGTATTAAAAAGTTACAATTTCTTGAAAAAGCAATAATTTTTTTTCCAGAGATGGTAACTAAAGCAGTTAAATTTTATTTGGTTTTGGGTTTTTTTGTTTTTTTTTAATTCAAACTCTGGTGGCAAGTGGCAAAACTCAAAGAAAACTACTACAGAAAATTCATGACCACTTTTTCTGTTTTCTTTAAGAAGTGTTTTTTTTTTTTTATTGAGGTGTGGGAGGGAGAAATTATAAGAAAAAAATATGATGTTAATTTTTTACAGGTAACTTCTTCAATAAAGAGGGTCAGAAAATTAAAACTATCTAACTATAAATGTTAAGATAATATCATGAAATAAATAACTAACTTATTTTAAAAGTAATAGTCACTGAAAATGTCTGCATCATTCCTATCTTAATGATAATCTGAGGCTTAAAAATTAAGCAAAAGTAACTTCAACTAATAAATATAATTATTTGTAACAGTTGGAACATATGCTTAGTTTTTTTTTAATATAAAGACAAAAATAAATAACCTACAGCAGCATATGTCAACTGTTTTGCCTTCTAAACATTAGCCAAATTCATTAGTATTGAGCATTAGTATTGCAGAGATTTTGTGAACTGAAACTACTGTTTGAGTTGACAAAGCTATTAAGAACTATTTTCCTGGTAATTTAAAGTCTGTATTCCATTCCACTCCATGGAGTTTAATTTACTTTTTCATTATGTTAAAAAGAAAACTGTGTTATGCATTATGTAAAAAATAACAGCTTACTTCATGATATATTACCAATATGTGAATCGGGGATATTCTTAGCTAATACAGACTTATCCAATCAAGTTGCCAGAACTCTCTCTTACACATGAGAACATGGGTTACACAGAAGTTTCTCCTTTCAAGTTATTTGTAAGTAATGTCACACTGCACACACTGGTAACGAGTCTTAACAAAGCCAGGTATTTCTCTAATTACCAAACAAGCTCACTGAAAAGACGCAGCACTGACCTACCATGATGGGGGTGGGGGGGAGGGGTACTTTTATGTTTTCAGGAAAAAAAAATAAAACAATTTCTGGTAAAAAGTTAATAAGAACTTCTGTATTTACATCATCAGCCTCAGAGCACACCAGGTCTTCCAAAGAAAAGCACACTGAAATATCCTTTTCTACTCCTGTCCTGCTATTATTTTCAGTCCTGCACCTCTCATCAATCACTGTGTTTATAAGGCACGAGACGTTTAAGATAAGCAATAGGTTCTGAGTAATCCCTCCCAACTACATGTCTTGGCTGGCCCCAGTCGACAGCCTTTCTTTAACTAGGGTAAGAGGCAAAGACCCAGAGGCATCTCTGTGGCAGACATATCCAAGACCTGACACTCAGCATCTATAGACCTACTGGTCTGATCCTTCACTTAGCTTTCTACTATCCGTGATGGGGGGCTGAGTTTCATGGTAGAGCAATACCAGGAAGACCAGAGAGGTGAGGCCATTGAACATTGCCAGAATTCCCACAAACTCCACAGATCTTTCAGGTTGAATTGGCACTCAGACAGCAAGACATGAAACCATTTGCAACATGTCAATCTCTCCTTGTGCAGGATTTCAGGTCCCTAATGTAGCAGGATCTGGCACTTGCAGTTGCAAAGCAAGAAACAAGTCTCCAGAGTTCTGCTATACCTAGTAATTTGCTATCTGTTGTGGCTTCCTATTCAAAGGCATCAGTCTATACACTATTCCCAGCTATATTCTTGCATTGTAACCCTTCCTCAAGATGAGATTTATGGTAGTGCACAGAACCCTATAGACAGAACCTTCAGTGTTTGGAATTGAGAAGCCTAGAAAAGATAGGAGACAGAAGGAAGATTAGGGGAAATATGTGCTCATTACTCAATGCAATGGTGGTCTAGTTACATAGGACATGGAAAAGACAGAAGTTAAAAATGCTTTCTTTGACTTAGTCTTTACTAGCAAAACTGGGGTGAAAGATCAGGGTGAAAGGTTAGAGAAAAAAAGATGTATCCTTGGTGGAAGCACATCAGGTAAAGGAAGACTAAAGCAAATACATAAGCCCATGGCCTCTGATGAGATGGCCCACAAGTGCTGAGACAGCTGGCTGATGAAAGGTGAAAGCTATCTGGACATGGTTTTGGGCAACTGGCTTTAGGCAGCCCTGTTTGAGAAAGTGGTCTGGAGAAAATGATCTCCAGAGGTCCCTTCCAACCTCAACCATTCTGTTATCCTGATCCTGTAGAAGACATTTTTCTCTTAGCATTCAGATCTTACTCAAATTCCTACAAAGCTGGAAACAGGAAAAATAAATACACTTAAAACATACAGGACAGGAAAACAAAATCCAGATATGTAATACTGACAGATATTCCAAGTACACAGAAATCGAAAGTAAAGCAATTTTTAGTTACTCTGGTTTGGGAGAACAGAAATAGTCATCATTAATGAACTGGCTGTAAAAACATCCATCTAAATAGCTCTTCTTCTGCAATAAGTTTCTTAAAGGAGAAAATTCTTAAGAGAGAAATTCTATAATGCTGCCTTAGAAAAAAAATGCTGCTGAAGTCTTATATCCCATATACAGACTTGATGGTTTGCTAGTGCTAAAAGTGCAGAATGAATGTTCATATCAAAAAAGGGCAAATTTATTTATAAATGTCTTTATTACCAAAACAAAATAATTGTTACTAGCAATGTTTGATGTGATAAATATTACATGTATTATGAAACCTAATCAGAATAATGGACTGTTTTAATGTCACTCTCCTTAGAATTGAATGCATTCAGCTTTGCTATGAAGTGCTTGCTAAATGCAAGTGCATTTTTCAGGAATGCCAAGGAAAAGGGTTTAAGACTGTCATCAACAGCAGATAGCTGGAGAGAAGATGAGCATCAGCAATACTTCAATGTAATTACATAGATAAAGCATCTACATGAATCTCTGATATTTCTTCTTCGAGTTCACAGCTATCTATTGGGCTTTTAAGCCTGTCAAGCAAGAGAGGTATTTATCTAACGTGATCCAGCAGTCATAGCAGATGTCCTTGTACAGGAAATTTGAAGAGTTACATATACCATTTTCAAAATTACATTACCAGTATAATCACTTCAACTCTCAGTCACAGAACTGTCTCCTTCACTGTCTCTTTGCACACAAGTCCGAATTCACTGCTCTAAACCTCTGCTCAGTCACAAAACTCATCTGCCACAGACTCCTGTGGTATTCATATGACAAGAAAATTAGACTCTGCAGAAAGCAACTAAAAAATGAAACAGTTTTAAATATTACATCGTTGATATGAGGTAAGGCTGTAACCACTGCAGTTCTAAACCTACAGATTGACATCCAAATTCTGAGCTATTTCATTACAGATCCATCCAGAAGATCTGTGAAAAAATGAAAAACAACATTGACCTTAGCCTATGCAAAAGAGAAACACTATTATGTCACCATGTTCTGTGCTATCAATGATTAAAAGGAAAGAAAAAGGGAAAATAATTCATTATTCTTCCCTAGTACAGTACGTGGTGGTCAGCAATTTAAGAGATACTGTGTCAGATACTGAGCATTGTTCCACCATCCTTTATAACCAATGTTTATTGAACTCTTACTTTCTTTTACTGTGAGACAAATTTCTTTACCTGTTAAGAATGGGGTTAAACTGCCGTAAATATCAAGCAGTTTTCCTCAGAGGAAAATGGATTTGTTCCCTGCTTGTTGAGCGAATACTTGTCATTTTGATATATATCATAATTAAAAACAGGAAATTAAAGTGGAATTGATAGTTTGCTTAATACATAGATTATACTTCCCATAAACCAAATAAGAGAAGGCATCTTCAAGTAGAGAGGGGGAAAAGTGAACAGTTTATGTACTTCAAAAAGCGTCTCCTTGTGATCTGCTGAAATTTAGACAGGAATCTAGTTCTAGTGAACAGGCAGCAGTTCTCCAGAAACACTGAGAGCTCTTTTGACAGATACTGTCTCCTTATTCAGAGGCACTAGGCTAGTTTTCTAACCCATTCTTTTTTTTTTTTTTTCTGATGCACAAAAGGCTTGGAGAATAGTTGATATTTCTAGTTGGTGTCAATGATTTTGTTTTAAATGTTTTGAGGTCAAACTAAAATGATGTATCTTAGTTTCTAACGTGTGACATCTTTTAAACTTTTTTTTTCACCTTTTCTCCCACATTTTCAAGTTGTAAATGAAAAGTCTTCATAACTGACTCATTCTAAACATAACAACAACAAAAAGGCTGTGACATTTCCAAAATTTTCCATAATTCTTTTTTTTTAGCTGATCCTGAACCAGAGCAATCTTCTCTATCTGAAAGGGCAACACATTGCCTGACACAGACTTTGAAGTTTTCTCTGTCTGATGGAGAGGACATACCTACTTCCTTTTCCAAACCATTCCTCAAATTAAATGGAAAGATTTAAAGAACTGTATTGTAAAGACAAGCAAATTTACTTTTGACTTGAAAAACTGTGTTTTGTAGAAATTTATCACATACAAACAAGTGCTTGGAGTTCTATTCTTTTCTAATAATAGGAGAAATCACACAGGGACCTTTCAGTACACTTTGATGGCACAAGGTTGTTCAAAAACAATCTCACTTGGCTGACTCTATCTACTTTTAGCTGTAGGGTTTTTTCTTCTAGGCTTTTTAGCTGGTAACAGTGAAAATGGTAGTACATCTTTAAATAGTTAAGTCTTCTGTCAAAGAGATCACAGTGATTGGACATTATAAAATTTAACTATGAAAGAAATTTTGTAGTACTTGGAGTTAATCTTCAATTTTCAATAATCTATGTTTATTTAAAATGTCTCTAAAGTTCCTCATTTGTGCATGACTTTCTTATAGTCCACTAAATGAGGATATCATAGTAGCTGTGGCTGCTAGCTAATAAGATGATTATTTTTATCATCTGTGATAGTTAATTGGAATGGGTCACATATCTGTAGGCAATCAAAAAAGAAATCAAAAAGAGCAAGTTAATCAGGTTTGAATTTAAAATGTCTGCCCAATCTAAATCTGATATTTTTTTCTCACACGAAATGGATCGAGCTGATAGGATACATTGAGGTTGAAAACAAAAAGCCGTGTTAAGGGATTAGGGACATGAGATTCTGTACATGTTCACCAAAGCTGAAAGGTCACATAGTTACACACATTCAGTGACTTTCTGCTGCTTGCCTATTAGGGTTTGACGTGGTCCATGGTTAGGCCTATTGCAAAGCAACTCGAGACATTGTTTAGAGTGATGATCTAAGGAGTGGACTTTCCCTGGCCATGCTGTCACATTGCACTGACTGTATGTTGACTTAATGAGAGACGAAATTGAAAATAAAACTCCACTAGTTCATAGTTCTGATTAACACAAAAAGGAGGACCAAGATGATTTTTTTTTAAAGTTTTTTTTTTTTTTCCCATTGGAGAAAGAACTCAGATGACCTTTCTTTAGTCACACAGGTGCAATAGTTTCTAATTGATCCTCCAGGGCACTAAAGCACTTTCAGCCAGTCAAGGAGATGGAAAAGACAATGTTGATTTGCTATAGAAATAAAAGATACAGCTTTCTAATGCATCACAGAATAGTATAAAAAAATGTTTGTAGACAGGCAGGGAGAGTAAAAGTTTGCCTCAACTGCAATTAAATGTTCACAGAAGGTTTTCCAGAACTAATTCATGATCACTGAGCAGACATGAATGAGAGCAGCAAGGTGCCTGACATTTTGAGAACATGTTTCGCAGAACTTTAATGAATATATAAAACTACAGAGCAAATGGTGGAATAATGAATACATAAAACTACAGAGAAAATGATGGAATTTTGTTGAAGAATAAAGCTGCATAGCTAAAGGAAGACAGCCATTGTAAGTGCTCTCCAAGAATAATGGAAAGAAACCATCACATGTACAAGGAGTGTTACATGGACTTAAAGACACACTCATAATGACAAATTCAAAGATGAGAACTTTCCTGGGGAGAGGCATCAAGAGCTTGATTTTGATGATCCCAGGAAAATAAAGAAGATTTAAAATTTTTAAATACAAACAGGAAGCTGTGGCTTTGGGAACATTTTCACATTGCCCCAGCAGATTATCCTTTTGGGAAAATTGTACCTGATTAGGCAGACTCCCAGTGGAACACCAATACATATTCATGGCTGATGAAAAAAGACAGAAAAGAGTTGAGAAAGAAGAACAAAGGAGAAGATTGCAGTTAGTTGTCATTGTCATGTGTATCATAGCTTACAGGTAGTGTACGGGTCTAAATAGATCGATGATTACAGACTTTCTCTTATTGCTGGAAGCTGTGGATTGGATATCACTCTCTGTGCATAGCTCATAGCTATATGGGAGGCCACATGGCCACTCACAGCTCATGTGCCATGCCACCAGCAACACTGTTTCCAGCACTGGCAGACAGCAGTACCTGGTGAAGACCATCAGTCTCATCCTGGAGCTACTCTCATCCTGGGCCTGCCAGCTGGCATCAATACAACTGGGGTCACTGTCTTGAAGTGGGCTTCAGGTGGTAGGAGGGGGAAAGTGTGACCAACAAAGGAATGGTTCCTGAAAGCACTTAGATGTAAGATTTTAAGACCTTTCTCTCTGCCAAACATTTGTTCATGTGTTAAAAGAAGAAGTTTGGAAAAATAAAAAAGAGAATGATTGTGGTGGAAAGACTTCTTTTCAAATGCACACTTTTCCTCAGTCTCCAAGATCATAAAATCTTACCGTGGCAACATGGAAGCAGAACTTTGATATCCCAAAATAAACAAAAAGAAGGAGCTACTGAGTGCCAAAGCTGTATGACCATCCTTCCTTGGCTTTACAGAGACTGAGGAGAGTGAGGGAATTATAATTGACCTTGCACTAAGCAATCTTGTTAGTGACACCTCCTGTGGCAACTTTAATTCCAGGAAGTGCCTGGAAAGGTAGGAAGGTCATTTGTCTAGATATAAAATCTACATTCATGATAAAATCCAACTCTTTGCCAAGAAACGTTAGTTTTATTTATAGAAAATTCTAATACATTAGGCCATAGTCAGCTCACTGAAAAGGGTCAGCATGAGTTGGAATAAATAAAACTTGCCATCGTAAGTGCCATACTGTGTAGCCGGTAAGAACCTCGAAGTAAAGGATTTTTCCTTTATTGTGCTATGAAAAGTATCCACGTTAACAGAAAAAACAGCTTTTTTTAATCATAAATTGACATTTCTAAGCTGTTCAGTGTGGGTGAACACTGTCACTGCTGTAGATTTTTACTGCAGGAGACTGTGGAATGAATAAATAAATGCTTATTTCTAACATCCCCATCCTCTTTGAATGTAACATCTGCCAGCGAATAAATCAGGGAAGTCAAGCACTGTTGCCCTTCTCTTAATCCTTTGACACATCAATAGCTCACATACTCTCAGTAATCAGCTGAATTCATCAGGTATTCTTTTAGAGACTTTTTGATCATAGAATTTCATCACTGTAGCAGAAGCTTTCTTTATATTAATAACAATAACAAAATTAATGATAAAAGTATAAGAAGCATCAACCTCACAAGCCAAAATAACTAAGAAATGAAAATACTGATATCCATTATGAGTGTTTCCGCTGTGTCGCTTCCTGAATGCTCAGTGCATTCACCAGTGAAGAAGCCTCCATGAGTGTTACTCTGTATACTTCCTCTGCAAGGCCTGTGCACACATACGCACACAACATCTCATTTTCCTGGTTTCAGTAGAAAAGTTCACCTTGGTGGAAAGGTTATCTGAGCACTAGGTCACATAGTACATAGTGAAGAGCTATGTTTTGGAGAATTTAGGAAAGCTAGTATTGGATCTGTCATACCACACTTGCTGTCTTGCTACCTAAGATCAGAGATTTGGCCTTGACATAAGCTGCACATAAGCTTGTACAAGTGCTGTTAGTGTTCATCTATCTGTGCATTTCAGGTTAAACCATTTGGGATCAATATGTCCAAAACAGTCATTTAGCAAAGGAATTCCTCATCAAATACAGAGGTGTAAGTATCAGGGAAGAGCTACTTTTAATGCAACATTCTGACATACATTTTGGATCTGGTCAGCATTCATAAACCAGGAAGCATTTCCTGCTTTTTTAATCTGATCAATTCCTTATGCTTTGTTTTCATTATTAAGGAAAATAATCTTGTAAAGCAGTTTCCATCACTCTTTTTTCACAGATTTAGGAAGAAAGCTGATGGCTCTATCCCTTCCTTTTTTAACAGTGTTTAGCTTCTCCGCTTGGGATCACTAACATCTAATATTTCCTGAGTCGAAAATATTTTGTCCTGGAAGGCCATTTTCAATGGCCTTTGCCTCAGTGTCTCAAATGTTCTAATCCACAAAAGATGGGTTTTCTAATTTGACACAAATGTATTTCCAAAGAGTTCCAGAGCATATACTAAATAGTCTGTGGCATTTTAGATGGTTGACCATTTCAGAGTTTCTTCACAAAATGTACTGTGCAAATAAACTGTCCTAATCATGGCAAAAGATATATCCATAACCATTATTAGCCATAACCATATTATTTCTGCCTTTTCTAATGTAAAATCTTATTTATCAAAGTTATTTTATAATGTTTTTCTCTCAGGAAAAGAGATAATAAGAAAACTTTACAAGTACTTTTTCAAAACCTTGCTTTGTTTACTAAAATCCTTATGAAAGATCTGCTTATCAGATGACAGTCAACCTTATTAAAATCTTATTAAAAAGAAACAGCCCCACATTCCTTAGCACCTCTGCCTCATTTTAGATTCCCTGTATATATTTATACTTTCACTTCATCAATCAGAATCTACTCTTTTTATCCTTGCTATCACAATTTTATCACACTCTCCTATGTCTCCCTTTCTTTTTTCCTTGATTCCATATGCAGTACAAATACTTCATTCTCAGTTCTGATGTGATGTTATCTTTATCTAAATCTCTGCTTCCAGATAACATAGTCTATTTTTGCATTTCTTTTTTACAGCTTTTTGCCTTCATCCATTAATGTTAAGCACCTTACTCCATTCTCATCTTAGTATCTTGAATAGCATTTTGCTTCTAAAGTGCCCATCTTCTCTGTCTGTGTGCAAAATGTGGGACATGCCTCAGTGTGCATAAGCTTACATTTTATTTTTAATTTATCAGTAATCTAAATAAAGCCTTTTTTAACCCGTATGCATACATATATTGCAATATTACCTTGGCACAGTCACCTGTGGCCTGATTTTCTCAGATATTGAGAAAATTGCATTTGCAGATTTTCTTTCATGATTGTTAATTGTAAAAAAATCTAGCAATTTTAGTCAGCTTCAAATTAGAAGTAAATTTTCTTTTTTTTTTTCATAATGAAAAAAATGGAAGATACAATTTTCTGGTACCTCTAGGTCACTTGAAAATCATGGCTTTTAACATCTGCTTTAGCAAAGACCAAACCAGAGATACTCATCTCTATGAAAATGCAGAGATTCGGTGGAAAAGACCTTTAAACAAATTATTTTAGGAGATATTCTTCATTTTCTCAAAAAGAAGATAATACTTTGGGACTGGTTTTCCAACATCTTCATTTGTGTAGTCACTTAAACCTTGTCAAACTGAGTGGAAGTAGGGGCTATTTTCACGCCTCATTTCTTCACCTTGCTGACAGAAAATGGAGGAGGCATTTCTCTCTGCAAGAATTGGTTTTACTGAGGCATATAGATAGTATGACAACAGTGAGTTTCCTCAGCTTCCTTGAAATGTTCTAAAAACATCTGAAAGAACAAAGTATAGCTTTAGATCAGATTGCTTTAAACTTCATTTGCTACTTGGTTGCACTTCAGGAACTAAGTCAAGTAATAAAGAAAATATCCTTATGTAAAATTCCTGTTTACTAACAATACGGCTACTGAGTGTCTACCTAGAACAACTTAATATGTGCCATTTTCACTAATGCTTGCTTTCACTGGATGTAATTTTCTATACTACAAATTATTTCTCAAATAATTGTTTCCTAGCTGATATGTAGTTTCATTGACACAAAAAAATGCACAGGCCTTTGACAAAATTTTGTATGGGTAATTCTTGACAAATTTTTATCGCTGCCTAACATATAGTGCTTCTGGTTGGATTTCTGAGATGCTTTATTGTTTTGCAGACTAATCTCCACATCACAGACCTTCCCAGTTATCAATCTACTGTCTTACCATTAGGGACATTCCCTCCATGCTGCTCCTTTCTTTCATTTACCCTTACTTCTACTGGGAGTGACTCCTAATTATTTCAGAGAGAATTATCAGAAAGTTATGTTATGAAGAACACAGAAAACACACTTCCTAATAACATAGTAAACATTCTTCATATAGATCCATACCTTTAGGGAATTGTAACATGTTTCATACTTGTTCTGAAATACTTGAGAAACATATATTGGAGATAACACAATTCAGACACTTTAAACCTTAAACTATGATGTCTAAGGCTGCTTTAAAACAGAAAAATCAATTCCTTCTCTGACTAGAGGATTACGATAGGCTTATGGAATGACAGCTGCTTGATGGAGAAGATACCAATGCATCACTGTAGAACTCGTTCTTTTCTGAAGTGAATGCATTGAAAATATGTCTACTTAGTTTAAGCTATGTGTAAATATAAGTGACTAGGTATAAAAAGCTGCATATACAAGTTGTATTTTCATGTTGAAGTACTGAATAATAGTTCTTGGGTTCTCAGAAACCCTTTATATATGCCTTAGGGAATATATATAGCATTTCCTCAAAACATGAACCATTTTTTATATCTATTATTTTGGAAACTAAGTTTCTAGTTTGATTTAATCTCACAGATGCTTACCGATGACATTGGCAAGAATCTGGATGGCCATGTATTTAGAAGTCATTACATTTACTGGATGTCTAAAAGACTGATTGCTTTTTGTTTGATACTCTTTCATGTCCTTTTAGAATGGAGCTTTCTAACTGTCAAGTGTGTTATCACAGCCAACTTTGTTGTTTTAAATAGTGCTCAGACTGGAAAATCTGTATGCTTTTGTGACATAATCAATGGTATATATCCTCAGGTTTACATCACCAAAATACTATCCGTGATCCTGCCAACACACATTGGTTTTATCTTCAAACTTACATATACCTCCTCTTGACTTTACTTGTTTGTCAAGTACTTTACATTGTGATTAAATTATATGAGAAATGTAATGAAAATAATATTTGCAGGATTGAATCTGGATGGATCTAGATAGTAAGTGTATGTCTTATTAATTTTAATTTGCTGTTATTGTAGAAACAACCTGAAGGATAAAACAATGCATGATTAAAATATATGCTATACTTACGCACATGTATTTGTGAATTATACAAGCATTGAACATGCAGTTCTCCTATATTGTTATATACTTATTCATATCAATCTAGTTATTAGTATGAGTGCTGATCTACATACAAACTAAACAACAGATTTTAAACTAATGCCCTCATTCACAAGGCAATAGGTATAAACTAATTAAAGAAGTTGGATGAACATAAAAATAAGATTTCACATTCATAATAAATGCACAGAGTCTTACAAATACTCACTTTAAACATACAACACTTTAATACATAACTTTAAAAAGAACAATGTATGCTTTTTTATGAGCAGGAAAAAAAAATCTGTGGAGTTTTCTTCTTTTTTTTACAATATTTTTACTGAATTTGTAGAAACTATTATCAAGAGAAATAGTATTTCTCACTATAATGAGAAATCTCATTAACACATGAGGTAGAAAAGTCTTTACATTGCAAAATCTTCTGTGTATTTCAGACCTTCTGGCTTTGGGAAGTCTTTCATAACAACCGGTGTACATAGTGATTTTATGTTCATAAGATATATCTGATAAGAACAATGTGATTTGTATTTTGTTTTCACTCTGTGTTGATGTGAAAAGGTAAAGCAAAACTTGAAGAAAGGAGTTTTTAAGGCACTAAGGCCCGACAGTCTCCTGCTTTTCCTTCTTCAAAAGAAAATGCTGTTCTTTCTGGTTTGGTGCAAAGAGATTTGAATATATTCACTAAAACATGTCAAATAAATATCATAAAACTTGCAGAACAGCATTATTGATGTTTATTAGTGTGATAATTCTATTGTCAGTCTTAAGGTGTAGTTTATCCGTCATTGAAGCACATTTCTGGTATTTTAAAATAAGTGATGGAGCAGAGAGAATCAGAGGAATCGGAAGAAGAATGTGTAAACAATGCTTTACATCAAATTGCTTATATACACTTTTGGATCCATCTAAATCTATGCATCTATTTGATGTGCCTAAGGTACTGGCGTAGTCATTATAAAGTTAATGGAGTGGTAATATCAGCATACATAAAATTTTAGTATCTTCCTTGACTAGATAAGGCATTACAGAAAATATGTTTACCTGATTTAGGTATCTGAAGCTACAGATCTGACCCTACAGGTCAGATATGCAATGAATTAAGTAGAGACTCCTATTTGATTTAGTGGAAAGACTCCATAAATGTATTAAATTTTAATTCACTGCTTTTTTTTTGAAGACCCAATCAGAAATAGCAAAACTGGATTAAAAAGAAATACTGGTGAATAGATGTTTAATCCTTATTTTCATAATTTCTTGCCGCATGAGGGTGAGGAATTCAAACTGGTAATATTAGACTTTTTTGTAAATAGGCTTTCCTCTTTAAATACTCATGTTTGAGGTTTGTATATATATGAGCCACTTTCCTATCAAGTCTCAAGTATGTGTTGCACAGTGAAGGTAGACTGCAATTATTCAATTGTCAAAAATAGATTTTGCTGGATCAAGTACATCCTTGATTGTCTATGTGGTTTTAAGATTTAAACATAGTTTATTGGGTTCCACACAGGAGCTGTAATTTGAATTTTTAAAATTACTATTCCCTTGAGAAAATGGACTTTATTTAAAAATAACAATGACCATCCTATAGAGACGCCAATTCTGCAAACACTGATCACATGTCCTTAATACAACAACAAAGCTGGATTGAGCAGTTTCTGACTGGATTCAAGAAATTACAGCAGACTTAGATATTACATGGTAGTGTGGCTTTGAGGGAGAACGTATGTGAAGCTTCAGGAGGACACATTTGAGGAGTCACTTGCCAAAAAATAGTCATTTCATATTATGATCAGAACACCACTGTATTTAACTCCTGTGATGTGAGACATCATTTCCTTGTACACTCAGAAGAGTGTCTCTATTAAGTGAGCTATTATGTCTTCAGTTTTACAATGCAGATTATTTGATGTCATTCCATGTTATACCTTCATATACTGTCTAACTTTGTTTGACAACAATAAAAGAATCTAGGAGAAACAAACATCCCACGTCTTGGTACAGTGAAAACGTTTTATGAAAGGACAAATGCTGACTATTAGTACAATTCTTAAAATAAATGAAAATTGTGTTTTTCAAGACAAGACCCACAGTAATACATAAAAGCAAGCATTTTTCCAAGCAACACATGTGTTACATAGTAAGGAGGAACTCTTGTCAGATTAGTGTTAAGTTTTACAGTTTTGGAGTTTCTGTTTCATTTTAGCAAGATGTATCTAGTACAGTTTCAAAATTGTAGTGAAATTAAAATTTACACGAGCAGCTAGAGAAGAGGGTTTCAGGTGAAAATTCATTCTCTATAGAAATGGAAATGCAAGGGCAGTGCCCATTTTATTGAATGTGTGATAAATCATTCTATGTGATAATAATGAAGAAAAAAGAAAAAGCTAAATTACAGCTCTACACTAGTAAAATCTTGCTCTAGCTCTATACAGCATTTGAGATATTTTGAATCTTCAAAGAAGTGCCAGTTCCCCTGAGGGGGAACCAGACTTGTAAATATTGAACAAAGGCACTCTTTTAAGGCTCTGAAGCAATGAATAGCCACTCCTGTGCTTACTTAACTCACATGGATAGTCAAAAGACTCCCACATGTCAGATGGGAAGCAGGTGCAGAAATCTCTGCTGGTCTTGGTCTTTTTTGTTTTCTTTGGAGTTTATTTTCTTTTACCAGCAATGTAATGCTATTAAGTTCATTTTATCACATTGTCTACTATTTAGAGTTAATTTCACCAGAATGTAATTCTGATTTGAACTTTCCATCTCATTGTTAGTAAATTAACACCTTTTCACCCATATTTCTTATTTAATTGTGTGGGCAAGGGCTGCAAAGGAATATAATGATCTTGAAAACATTGGCTGAAGTGAAAAAAAGCAACAAAAATAAAGACATTGTGACTGTTTTCTGCCATTAATGTACTGAAAAGAAGTAGAGCTGTTATTCATGTCTTCAATCCATTCAGATATTCAGAGATAAATATGATCTCATTTCACACAATGCATTGTTGGTTTCCCTGTCAGTGAAGACTGAGTTGTGCTTCATGGACCTAATTGCTTATTTATTAATAAATTCATGTTAATTTTGATCAGATATATGTAGATAATAGCCTATCTGAACACAAATCTATCTCTATATATATGAAGTAAACACCACCAAAAATACTGCTTCCAAAGTATTTAAGAAAATACCACAAATAAAAATATAATTTGTATAAGCCTTGCAGTTATTTGTGAACTTTCATTTGTGCACAACAGTCCCTCTGAGGTCAAAGAATTTTTCTGCATAGATATGACAATACTGTTGTAAAGGCTATGCAGTGACCAAAACAATGTCTAAACATGCTGTCTGCATGTTTTGCCTAGTTCTAATCTATTCGGCATCTATTTTTAGACATTCATCTAGTCTTCTTCAACAATCAGTGTACAGGAACAGATAGAAGACATCATCCCACCCATATATGGATAGAATGAAGCCTCCAATCTCTGTTTCTTTATTTCAGAGGGAGTATAATGACTAAGTGAATGGACCTCCTGCAATACGTATTAAAGATAAACTTTTTAGATTTGTGCATTTTTACCAAAATATAAAAAAGTAAAAGAAGCTGTCACTGACTTCAGGAATGTTATGGTGAGCAAGCTTAGTAGAGAAATGTCTTTCTATTCCCATATAATAATATATCAATGTACAGCAAAAATACAGAGGCATGATGATCCTTCACCACTGGGGAATGTACTGAGTATCTTGCCTTCCCAAACTTCCCAGATTTCCAAGGGACATTCCATTATTACTTTTTATAACTGATGACAAGCTTGAGGCTTAAATGTCTATTAATGTGACAGTTACTGGTCAGTTGATGTACTTTGCTCACTTAGGAATAAAATCCAATTTCTGCTTTCTATTATTTTATAACTAATACTTTAAATCAATGGAATGTGTACTACCTGCTGGTTCCACACTAATTCAGGACTGTTGGAGAAGAATGTTATTGAATACTCTAATTAAAAGACTTGGTCAATTGCATTTGCAAAGTAAACATAGAGATCTGCATTAAATATGGAAAAGTGCTATGAATTCCCTCTTCCTCAGAAAGAGCTTTCTGAGTTACTGTTGCTATGGCATCATTCACTTCATTCCCACTAATGCAGGAGATTCAACAAAATCCTTATGCACATAAGTAGGTGCTTTAATTTTGTAAGTATTTATATGCTTTAAATGAGACTGAAATGCTGAAAGGCCTTGCAGAACAAGATCTGCTGTCTCATTTTGCTTATCATTTCATTTTGCAGGAAGAACTATATAGTAAATGTTCTTGGTACAAATGGTTTATAGTTTCTGTTTTATAGGGTGAATCTAAGTTGGATTTTGTTATTACTAATACTGTTTACAGAGTAAATACTTCTACATGGATAGTGTCCTAGGATAGTGTGATGGTTCAGCATACATTATACAAATTCAGAATTCCTGTAGTTCTACGAAATTATTGTAGAAAATCACAGTATCATGGAAACCGAGGACATGATTTTGAAAGACAGGGTATTCAATAAAAATAGCAGTTTAAAGTTGATCCATTTTTTTTAAAAGTAATCTGCTCCTATGAATATATTTTTCTTCATGTAAATTTAAAAAAAACTAATACACAAAAACATGCTAGCACTCTTATGATTGCTATGTTTAATAACAATCATTACGCACTGACTGCAAGAGTTCTGATTTTTAAAATAAGTATGATAATTGGAATGGGGAACATTGCTAATTTTTTTATATGTAATTAATTTTTTATAAGTTATAAGAATCAAACTTTATAAACATTCTAGCTGTATAAACAAATATTTACCTTACGAAAGAAACCAATAATAATTAGTGACTACTCATTAATAATCTGTATATTTTCTGAATATTTTAATTTTCTTTTCTATAAAACCATGAAATTATGGTAAAGCTAAACCCTCATATAAAGTGTTGTGGGCTTTACAGAATCACAGAATCTTAAGGATTGGAAAAGACTTCAAAAGATCATTTAGTAAAATCTCCTTGCCGGAGCAGGACCACCTAGAGTAGGTCACACAAGAACTCATCCATGTGGATTTTAAATATCTCCAGACAAGGAGACTCAACAACCCATCTGGGCAGCCCATTCCAGCGCTCTGTCACCCTCACAGTAAAGAAATTCTTCCTTATGTTTCTTTGGAACCTCTTATGTTCCAGCTTGTACCTGTTGCCCCTTCTCCTGTCACTGGACATCACTGAGAACACCCTGTTTCATTCTCCTGACACCCATCCTTTATGTATTTGTAAACAATAATGAAGTCACCTCTCAATCTCCTTGAAGCTTAAGAGCCCCAGCTCCCTCATCCTTTCATCATAAGGAAGATGTTCAAATCCATTATCTTGGTGGCCCTGTGCTGAACTCCCTCCAACAGCTCCCTGTCCTTGAACCGAGGGGTCCAAAACTGGATACAATATTCCAGTTGTGGTCTCATGAGGGCAGAGTAGAGGGGGAGGAGAACCTCTTAACAGGACTTTTAATACACCCCAGGATGCCATTGGCCTTCTTGGCCATGAGGGCACATTGCTGGCTCATGGTCATCCTGCTTTCCACCAGGACCCCCATATCCCTTTACTTACACTGCTCTCTAAGAGTTCATTCCCCAACCTGTACAGGTGCATGGAGTTATTCTTTCCCACGTGCAAAACTATACACTTGTCCTTGTTGAGTTTTATTAGATTTCTCCACACCCAACTCTCCATCTTGTCCAGGTCTCATTGAATGGCAGCACAGCCTTCTGATCTGTCCGCCACTCCTCCCAGTTTAGTATCATCAGAGAACTTGCTGACAGTGACCTCTGTTCCCTCATCAAGGACATTAATGAATGTATTGAACAATACTGGTCCCAGAACCAGCCACTGAGGTATTCCACTAGATATAGGCCTCCAGTAATTACAGCTCTCTGCTTACTTCCATTCAACAAGTTAACAATCCACCTCACTACCTGATTGTTCAGCCCATACTTTCTCAGTTTTGCTGTGATGATGCTGTGTTAGATGGTGTCAAATGTTTCTCCCCTTTGTAATTCTGTATATTCTTTTCTTCCTAATATAACTCATTTTGCACTGTACTTGATGTAGGCTAAAAGGCAAAGTCCCTCTTGCTATAGGTGGCAGCACTAGCTTATTATAAATTTTGATGGGCTTCCCTCTGTTAAAGGAAATAGCTATAAGGACACTTTGGCAGCGTGTGGTTTCTATGTGAAGTAATCGTGTTTAAAATTTAGAGATCCAGAATACAACTACATTTAATTCCAATAGGGAAGATAATTTATTTTTTCCCTCATGTATTTTTTTCTAATGCCCAGTTAGGGACGATTACACTGAAATCATAGCTGCAGTCTTGACTAGATTAATTATAAAAAATAAGCCATTTCATAAAAAAAAAAATCACTGAAAATTAAAATTCATTTGTGAGCTTGTGGAATTATTTGCTTTTCTAATGAGAAACTCTCCTAAACTCAACTTCTGGAACATCACTTTCTACAATATTGAAATTTTGCTGCACTGGTACAGATATTCTTTAGAGATTTGCTGTATTTTGTTCTGTAATTCAGTGGTATACTATTGCTGCAGTTCTTTAGGTCAATACTTCAGACAAATTCTACTGAAGAGATACAGTCTCTAGTCCNAGTAGAGGGGGAGGAGAACCTCTTAACAGGACTTTTAATACACCCCAGGATGCCATTGGCCTTCTTGGCCATGAGGGCACATTGCTGGCTCATGGTCATCCTGCTTTCCACCAGGACCCCCATATCCCTTTACTTACACTGCTCTCTAAGAGTTCATTCCCCAACCTGTACAGGTGCATGGAGTTATTCTTTCCCACGTGCAAAACTATACACTTGTCCTTGTTGAGTTTTATTAGATTTCTCCACACCCAACTCTCCATCTTGTCCAGGTCTCATTGAATGGCAGCACAGCCTTCTGATCTGTCCGCCACTCCTCCCAGTTTAGTATCATCAGAGAACTTGCTGACAGTGACCTCTGTTCCCTCATCAAGGACATTAATGAATGTATTGAACAATACTGGTCCCAGAACCAGCCACTGAGGTATTCCACTAGATATAGGCCTCCAGTAATTACAGCTCTCTGCTTACTTCCATTCAACAAGTTAACAATCCACCTCACTACCTGATTGTTCAGCCCATACTTTCTCAGTTTTGCTGTGATGATGCTGTGTTAGATGGTGTCAAATGTTTCTCCCCTTTGTAATTCTGTATATTCTTTTCTTCCTAATATAACTCATTTTGCACTGTACTTGATGTAGGCTAAAAGGCAAAGTCCCTCTTGCTATAGGTGGCAGCACTAGCTTATTATAAATTTTGATGGGCTTCCCTCTGTTAAAGGAAATAGCTATAAGGACACTTTGGCAGCGTGTGGTTTCTATGTGAAGTAATCGTGTTTAAAATTTAGAGATCCAGAATACAACTACATTTAATTCCAATAGGGAAGATAATTTATTTTTTCCCTCATGTATTTTTTTCTAATGCCCAGTTAGGGACGATTACACTGAAATCATAGCTGCAGTCTTGACTAGATTAATTATAAAAAATAAGCCATTTCATAAAAAAAAAAATCACTGAAAATTAAAATTCATTTGTGAGCTTGTGGAATTATTTGCTTTTCTAATGAGAAACTCTCCTAAACTCAACTTCTGGAACATCACTTTCTACAATATTGAAATTTTGCTGCACTGGTACAGATATTCTTTAGAGATTTGCTGTATTTTGTTCTGTAATTCAGTGGTATACTATTGCTGCAGTTCTTTAGGTCAATACTTCAGACAAATTCTACTGAAGAGATACAGTCTCTAGTCCTTTTTTTTTTTCACTCCAAGTTTTGTTACAACAACACGACCTCTTCTCTAAATGTCCTCCCCTAGTCAATTGTGAAAGGCTCTTCATTTTGTTGGATGTGTTTTCATGTAATAGGGGCATCAGATATTTTAAACAAGTTGTATACTGGAATCTTTAACTTTTAATAAATACAGGACATTCTGAAATACATACTGTACAACATCAGTGACTGCTGTTTTATTTTAATGGAAAATAATTTTTCCTACTACATTTGATGGTGCTTTACAAGACTAGAGAGCTAAAAGTACGATGATCAAAGCCAATCAGAAAAATTCTGAGGAACATCCCTTTCCTGAGTCACTGCTAGATAGAGAAGTAAAAATAATAATAAATTACTTGCCAGTCTTAAACTTCAATCATAAATCATGATTTATAGGGCTGTGAATTTCAATTACTTTTCTACATCAAACTAGGTGTTTTTTTTCTTCTGCAAAACAGACACATTAATAAATTTCCGCTCTCTCTTATTCTTTAATATGTAGCTGTGCCTGAAATAGAAGCCATATTATATACTAGCAAATCTATACCAAGGACATAGTAAGACTTTATCACAAAAAATCCTGTTAAAAAAAAAAAAAGCTGTACAGTTAAAAGTAAAAGTTTTGAAAATTAAATGTGAATTGATAGACTTTGTTATTCTTCTTTTAGATTTCAAGATGTTGAGTGCCAACAACTCCAATTAATCTCAGTTAAAGTATACTTAATCTCTGTTGTTCCCTAAAGGAACAAAATCTTTTTCCAAAGGAGTCCTTGTCATTTTGGATATTTGTAACATTGTTTTTATGGCTGGCAAAGATCAGTTACAGTCTTATGTAATTACTAAATACAATGTTAAAAGGTGCCTAAAAGCAGCAGATTAAATTCAAATGTTCCCTTTTTTACTCTCCCTAATTTCAATGTGTTGTTTCAGACATTAATGGCTAAAAAGAAAAAAAAACCCAAAAAACTCAAACCCAGAAAAACAAACTACAAAACAAGGAGAAACTTCAGGATGTCATTTGAAAACTCACACAAAGATCTGCAAGCTTTCATACAGAACAATGGCCAATTTTATTTTTAAAGAGGTTTGTCTTTTATTCTGTGCATGTATGTAGTGCATGCAGATTTCGCTTTAAAAATCTGAAATGGACAAATTCTTTAAATACATTCTAGTTTATTGTAGTCCTTGCCAAAGTCCCCTTTGCAGCTTTGTACCAGGCTACTGCTGGATAAATATTCATCTTGCCTTCTATGCTATGCTAGAGAATCTATGCTAGCTGCATCCACTTCTCTAAACCCCTTGACTCTGACCACTTCTATGATCATTCTTTTAATCACTGTCTCCCTCAAATTTGAAGTAGCTTTTGTCCTCCAGAAAGTTTAGATATTTCTTTCTCTTTTTCTCTTTATTTGTCCTAAAAATACACCTCCAATAACCTCTAGTGTAGTTATTGCTTGGAAAAAACAAGAGTTAAATTTAGAAAATTGTCACTGTGAGTATTAGCTAGGGCTTTTCTTAGGTAAGCAGGGTACTGGGAGGAGATGAATTAGAGCATTGCCAAAGATCAGTTAATTGAAAGTGGATTGAAAACTGAACTAGGACTAACCTGCAATAACATTATAAACCATGAGTGAAAATGTGATAATTCTCATTCTAACATGGCATTCTTGTACATATATTTTTTTCATCCTCAATGCTTTTTTCCAGAAGCTCTGTAAAACATGTTCTGTTCATAAATGTAATGCTGAAGAGCTGATGGTAAATTTGTTGCCTTTTGCTTTTTTACATTTATTCTTGTTGAGGTTGAAACACTTTGAGGTATCTGATATTTCTCAGTAAAGTAGGGTTCAAATTTAGAGCATTGTAAAGATCATAATCCTATGGAGATGCTCTTTAAGTGATTCTTCAAAGAAGTACTGCTGGAGCTTTTATTTGACATGCTGTACCAAAACCACATGTGAACAATTTCCTTCTCTTGCCCACCTTTCCCCTATCTCTTGCAGCAGCAAATCATATGCTGTCGTTCACCCACTTTGTGATCTCAACATGTGTCCATATCACCTTGTACACATTCCTAGGTGACTCAGAGAGAGGGGTCCCTGCCTCCTTTAAGCAACTGTGTACCTCAGTTCTCCTTCATAGCAACTACTAAGATTGGAAAATGAACCTGAGTTGCTATTTTTGCTAATATGTCAAAGAGGGAGGGATACTTTTTTGCAAGTAGGGATACTGTTTTGCAAGTAGGAGCCATCTGAGACCTACTGGGTGCCCCGTGGAACGTTATTTTCTCCATATTCCAAAATAATAATTCTTGACCCACTATATTTTTGAAATTTGAGGGAGAAATGCTATTTACAGCAAATATATTCAAAAAAGCTCTTATTGTCTTCAGTGGAGGCAGGAAAATCAACCTGGAAAATGAAAGTTTTTTTCAGTATGGAGAAGCTAACTTTTTTTATGGCAGATGACGTTGTTTAGGTAACTGATTCCTTGATCAGCAGACTTGAACTGCAACAACTTTGGAGCATTTCAGTTGAGGTCCATTGTTAATTCCAGTGTGAGAGCAGCCGGAATTAGCATGCATCTCTCTTGCTCCCTTTCAAGGTCTTCTCATGTTTGTTAATTTTTGTGATGCTATATTAAATATTTGTCATTGTAATAAGCTTCAACTCACCCTTTCATTAATCATCACCTACAAGCATTAATGTTAACCTCTGTAGCTTTTTTCTGTGCACTTTCACAATACAGGGTGAGAAGGAAAAGAGTTTGTGTTTTTCAAATGCAACATGAAGTGCAATACTGAATTGACCTTTAAGTACAGTTGTGAAATTTCTCTTCCCCACCTTGCTCTTTTATCTGTCCTGAAAGATCCAAGATTTTTTCCCAGGATTTTTTCCATTTGGGAGTGAGGTACAATGAATAATAGTCTAGCGTGTTTATTTCATATAGATAAATCAGAATCAGATGAATGAAGTGCTGAGATTCATGTATTTTTTTTATAGGTCTGCAAAGACTGTACAGTCAACATGGTAAAGGAGTCAACTAAGATTAAGCAATTATACACTTTGATCAGCTGTTAAGATTGATCAGACTCATCTAAAATACTGACATGAAAGGAAGGAGGTTTCATTAGTATCTAGTGAGACCAGAAGGTCACTGATGACAAGAAATAGGAAGAATGGAAGAGCAAGACCCGGCTAAAGATTGTGATCTTGTACATCTCAGAAGACTTCCTAACAAAACCCCATAAAAGACTCACAGTGAGGAACATGAAGAAAGGAGGGTGTGCATTTTTCCTGATCTGTTTTTTTGCTGTTGTTGTTGTTGTTATGACTGTAACTGTGAAAACAACACTAGAAATTGTTGAGACTCTTGACTTTCACCAGTTTCAATTACTCTATATCCTTGGAGTAAAAAGTGTAAATCACAGTAATCACATACCTGGAAAATGAGGATACATATCTGCAAGAGAGGCATTAGTCCTAGGACCTTGAAAGTCAGATTAGAAATTCCTAGTCCTCAAAACTGATATTAAAAAGAAGATCTTCAGGACAACATCTGTAAAAGCCCAAAGATAGACTCAGTGATTGGACTTCACTAAGACCCCAAAAGCTTAAAAATTCTCATGGATAGTGGGAGAGGCAGCCAAATAAAAGCCATCTGAATAGTCAAGAAAGGCAGTTCAGTGAGACCTTGGACAAAACAAGACAGTCAGAGATCCTTAAAGCAAAGCAACAACTTATCCCAAGATCTAAAAAACAAAGCCCTTAACTGTTGCACAGACACCAAAGATCCCTTTTTCACTTTTGGGTTGTTTTAGTTTTCTTGAGTATAAAACTAGTCTATCCATTTCAACCCCAGCTATTTTAAAAATAATTGGGTCAAATGTCTTTGTGGTGTCTGTTTTTGCTCCTTACCTTCCCTGTCTGAAGAACCATAGAGAGGAACTTGGTCAACTCACTATGTAAAATAAAAAAATCCATATATTTATTTTTCTTATCACCAGTTAAGTAAAACTTGCATTTTTAGTGTCAGATAATATCTTCTTTTATGACATTACATTTTTTTTCTATCTACCTGTCATTTATCAGTGTCAGTTTCAGTGATAATATGAAGTGATGGAACGCAGTCAAGCTGGAAGATCATAAATAAATGTAAATCATAAGTATTTACAGTAAGGCAGCAATTGCATGACCTTTGTAACTGGTTACATTTCTCTCTTGTGTTAGTGTGATGTCTCTCGATTGAATGTGCAGGGACTGCAAGGGCTGTGGGCTTCAGGGACTGGGGTCCCCAGAGACAGTGGGCACAGGGATGTTTATGCCCTCAGGGCCCCAGAGATAAAATTTAAGTTGACCACAGAAAGAAAAAAAATAATCAAAACAAGCTTTACTTTTACAGTGATTTTGTTCCCATAATCTTGTTCCTTTTGTATATAAAACTCCGAAGTTTATCTTTAGAATTAGTGCTGTTGCTGCAGCATATACATAGATATACTGCACACAAATACATAGTGGAAACACAACATTTCTAAGCATTTAGACTCTGCAAGGAACATATGCTTTTGTGTCCTGAGAAGGATAATTAAATAGCTTGAACGAAGTTATCATGTATAGATATTAAACTTCAAAAGCCCAAGAGATTCAAAGAAGTTTGAATTCAAAGAATCAGTAGTCTCTTTTGCTTAAAAAAAATAAAAACTAACACAAAAAAACAACTTTGTCAAGCAGATTTTTCTGAATGTATTACAGGAAGACTTTCTCCCGTGTTTCAGTGTTTCCTAGTTTAATCTGCTCAGAAAATTCAGCGACAGGATTGCAGAAAGCATTGCAAAGGGACCTAAATGACAAATAAATAAAAACTCAAATCATACTTTAACCTCTGGAAGGGTTTGGGGTTACTTTGTGGCTTTCCCTAGCCTAGTTGGTAGTCCCTGTAAAAGCTTTTAATGTGAAATAAAGAATCAGCAGGCCATTTACATTTAAGATGAGGAATTTTCAAGGCAAATATCAGAGCTATTTGTACAAGCTAAGCAAATATTAGAATGTATAAGAAGAAACAAACCCAAGAGAATCAAAGTTAATGTCATGAACCATTAAAAATTTGGAGGCAGTAATGAGGGAGAATCTACAAAAGCTAAAAATCCTTTGAATGTACTTTTGTTGGACCCTAATTAGCTTAAGGTCTTTCGGAAACACTCAGGAGACTGTCAACAAGAATTAAAAGTTTAAAATGTCATTAGAATGATAAAAATGGCAAAGTGCTAGTTCAAAGTCTAACATTAACAAAGTATCTGTGACCCAGACTTCACCAAAATCTCTATTTTTACAAAGCCACTAAAAGCTCCCATTCAGAGTTGTGTTTATCTTGAAAGAGTAGTTGACAGCTAAAGATACAGAAGTAAGAAAGGCACAGTGAGTATTTAAAGCTTTTATGTCATCATTGTTATTGTCTTTCTAGAATAATTATACCTTGCATTCTCCTTGACATTTGCAGCCTGGGTTTTTTTTTGATCAGTCATGGAAGGGACTGTAACCACAGAACCCTTTTATGACTTGACCAGATCTATTTTAAGAGTTCAGGAGGTGGTCATCAGAGTCCACTTTGTAGTGATGATTTGAGAGGACAGAAACTGTGCTGAAGATAATGCTGTATTGTATGATGTAGGTGTCTGTATTTGCATCCACATGTGAGTCATACAAACTGAACAGCGTACAGTATGCATGCTCAATGCAGGCTTTTCCAGTAGGGCTCATGGTCACAGCAGACACCCCATTGCTTGCTCTCAGTACTGAGAGATTTTGTATTTGATCTGAAAGGCTGGATTTGGTCCCTTGCTCCTGTAGCCAAGGGTGATAGAGCTTAGGAGTTAGTCAGTAGCCAAAAGAACTGGGCTGAAGCTTAGAAAACAGTATCTCAGTCCTCACAGAAGTTACTCTCAGACAGGGATCTCAGAGCAAGCCTAGACTGCCAAGAGTTAAGGCGTCATCACAACCTACCCTAGAAAAAAAAGTCTATTTGTTTCACTCTTACAGAGCTTGGACTTTTTGAGCTGCCTTTTGTGTTAGGTTAGAGTAGGACCAGCTTCTTTCTTTTACCTCCTTTCTTGGATTTAATTCCTTCCACAGGACAACTCAAATTCTGGGCTTGTAGGCATCCCTCTGTGTTTTGGTAAGTAAATTTACATATTTCCTTTATCTTGACCAGGCTTCAATAAACGAAAAGAAACCTTAAGTTGATTGTAAAGATGGACTTACACATTGCCAGCTCTGAATAGACAAAGAAAGCAGTTATAGCTACAGCAAATTATGCATGGTAGCAAACAATCATACATGTTTTGTCTGGTTGTCAGTCTTGGAAAACCAAGCTGATTGTCACTGCAGATGAGGGAGCAATCAGCATATGTGCTCTGGCAGCAGCTGTGAGAGAGGACAGAGCAGCTCCTTTCAGGAGATGAATTCATTGTCTTCCCTTCTACAGACTGTGTTTGATAAGATGTTCACTTACTCTATTTGCTTCTCTTTCCTGGGTACAGGGAGGCTTGTCTTGTGTCAGATAGCAATATTTAGCTCTGTATACTTTTTTTGAGAAGCCTTGGAATATCTCTTTATTCCTTATTTTTCCTTCTGCATGATTTACCTAAGACAACAGAAATAATTCCAAAACTTCTATCCAGAGTCACATCCTGGAGTTATACAATAATAATTTAGATCAAAAAGGACCTGGAGAAGTCATCTAGTTGCACACCTCCCACACCTTCCCCAGCTCAAAGCAGGATTGTCATTGTAGGCAGCTCTAGTTGCTGTAGGCCTTGTCTGGAACATTTTTGTTATCTCCAACATGGCGTCTAAGCTAGGTGGAATGAAAATACTGTTCTCTGGCTTTTGTTTACAGAGGTCCTAGAGAGCTTCTGCAGACTGTATGCTAACTTTCAAATAGCTAAAAGGAGATAAGAAAAAACCCATTCCAGATTTGAAACTGTTTTCTTGTACCTCTACATTTCTGTATGAGGCAATGACTCTGAGGATTAAGGAATGAAAATGTGGGGTCAAAAAGCTTAGGATGGCTATCAGGAGTTAACATGTTGCTTTAGCTGTATCTCATTGTGAAAGGCAAGATTTCAGCCAGTTATCATTTCCCAATGCTTAACTCTGGGTGGCTTTGCTTTCAGTATGTGAGATCTGTGGTTTGCCATTTTCAGGAATTTACCCCTCCTGATTCTCCATATGTAAAGGGTCCCGGACAATTAATTCAACAATCAGGACAAGACAGTGACAGGACAAGTGGTAATGGGATGAAGCTGAAACACAAAAAGTTCCATTGAAACATAAGGAAAAACTATTTCAGTGTTCAGATGAGGGAGCCCTGGTACAGGCTGCTGAGGGAGGGTGTGGAGTCTCCTTCTCTGGAGGTTTTTCAAACCTGTCTGGACGCTTTCCTGTGCAATCTGATCTAGGTAGAACTGCTCTAACCCCTACCATTCTGTGATTCTATTATTATTTTTTACTATTCCTTTAAAGTAACTGGATGAGTTGGGCAGCAAAATGAATCATACACTACAAGAATCAGTAAATGGACTCTGTGTAAGTGTAAAAGCTGATTACTTTCATATAAAGAAAGCCATTATTAGCATCTCTGTAAAGCTGCCTAAATAGAAAGCCTTGCAATCTGATTTCATAAATCCCATTTAATATAGTATTAATTTATTTTTAACAGGTAGTACCTAAAGCTATATTATTCTTTTCTGATATTACCCCTTTTTTTTTCTGGTAACAGAATCCCACAGCACATTTTATGCATAATTTGTGTAATTGTCACTAAATGACACATTAAATCTAATCTTTTTACATTCATTTTAAACCAAGAACAATCAGAATAAAATGGCAACAGTTTACAATTTTACAATCATACTGACTCATATTTGTGTCAGATTTTAAGGTCCTTGTTCAAAAGAAAAATATAATTCTTCTCTTTCAACTGCTCATGCCTCAATAAGATTTCAGTATGTTTAATCTTTGACCTGAAGGGAAATATGATGAAAATAAGACAGAGAAACTGATTATCAATTCATTTTGGCAAGGTCCAGTGACCTGTGTTGCAATCAAGACATCAAGAACAGAGAAAGTAGAAAAAAATAGATGTTAAAAATAGAGATTGACATGAAATTCAGAAGGAGCAATTTGCCCAGTTAAGGAAACATCTGTTTAGAAACCGATCCAGAAAAACAATTATTTCCAATGAATAAGTCTCAGAATTCCTCTATACGGATATATTTTTAACATAATAAGCAAATGCATTTCCCTAGCTTAACATTGGTGCCATTATACAGTCTAATGTAAAATAATGCTAGTAAGTCCACCTTTATATTCAATATCAAAGTCCTTTCCTGAAAGAGTTGTGTAAAGGACTTACATGATCCCTTACAAGTTCCTCATCTTGTCTACTTTGCCATTGTTGCAGGCTTCATATAATCCCACTCATAAATATAGCAAATTTCATCCTTGAAAATAGTTGACCTTCCAAAGTGGAGATGCTTCTCTGTTTGAAGATTGTTGGAAAACTTGTCACATCTTTACCTTCATTCCTCTTTCTAAATATACTTATTGGTTTTTGTTGTACCAGTATTGTTCTTGAAGCATGTTAATATTCAGTCCCTGGTGTTTAACTTGCTGCAGTATTTTTGTCAAAGTAATCAAGCATTACTTTTGCAAGCATGTGGCTGTGAATCTATTTATTTTGCCTGATTAATTAAGCAGCCACTCACGTGACAGTTTGCCTCCACTAATATCATCTACCACGGATTTATTGCCAGTACACTATCTTAGTTTGGGCACTCTTTTAGACACCGTCCACTACAGAGACACAAACAGACAGAGAGAGAAACAGAGAGAGGCAGAGGCACAGACTTCAGTTGCCAGGTCTGCAGAGTGAGCAGAAGACCTCTGGTCTTCACCTCTCCTCACATGGCCGAAGGTATCTCTTCTAGAATTTCCTTTCCTTTACCTCCTCCCAGTTTTTATCCTGATTTCAGAACAAATTTTCAAACCGATCTCTGGTTCATTTTTATGTCTACTTATGAACAAATTTGTACCTGTCCCTAAAAAACAGAAAGAAATTTCTCATAGAAAAAAATAACAGATGCACAGTGATGTTTTGAAATAAAGTCTGGATTTTCACACAAAGAGTCTTAAATGTATTACTTCAGAGCTGATAGAGTTTGTTATTGCTCACAACTTCTACATGATAGTTTCCTCACACTGTACAACTTCTTGTTGCACAGACTGAGAGAATAATTAATGTGTTGAAGAAAACTTCTCATGAACTGAAGATCAATTGTCTGGGAATGTATTCATTAGAAGATGGGAGTTGTAGATAGATTCCTGAAAAGAGATTTTCCTCTAGTTTCTTGTGACTTCTGAGATATGTTAATGACTAGTGTGGTTAGCACAGAAGACTTATGCCTCTGTGCAGTTGTTATGTCTTCTGATTCCTCTTTTTTACACTCCATAGCCAAGCAGTTGCTCTTCTATGAGTACTAAGAATCTATCATTGCCCATTGTTGAGATGTAACTATTGACTAAAAAGTGAATACAACCATTCCTAATTAACTCTTTTCAATTTAACTCTTCTTTTTAAACTTAAAGTTTGGGTTCTTAAAAAATTATTTTTAACCTGGCTTCCGTGGTCATGCTAAAGGCAAAGGTAACTCTTTGTCAACACTGGTAAAGAGTGCTCTGGGATATGACTGGTGTTATAGCAATTTTTGCACTGTCTTCTTGATGTGGAATGGTGCAGTAGAACATTAAAATCCTGTGTTGTGAAAAATATGAACTTAAAAGTCTAAAGGTGAAGGGTCTGGGAAATCATATACTTCTTGATTTGAACAAGTGTAATTCCCACAGCAACATTTAATGGCATTATGTCTTTTAATCATCAGAGTAAAAAGATGGCTGCTCCCTTTTCAAGCCTGCTTCCTGTAACAGCTCTTTATTTAAGAAGCCACAGTGTTCCCTATGTGCTTCATTCACCTTTTGGAAAGAAGTCAATTGTTCACATTTGAAAATAATTTATTAAGATAAATTTGTGTGTCAATTGAGAAAAATAAGTGGAAAACTCATCAAAGTACTATTTAAGATGAAAAAAATCTCCACTTCCCCAATTATGAAGTTTTATCTTTCAACTTTCATCCAGAGAGGTGAATAATCTTTCTTGATCTTGGCAAAGTATACAAGTCATATAGCAGCTATGCTTATACCCAGCATCTTCAGTGAGCTGATTTCAGAATAAAAAGCAAGCATTTTTCTTCCTCCCACTACTTTTTCACTACCTACAGGTATTTAGTGCTTCCTCCCTTTGCTGTCTATTTAGTGACATTCATCAAGTCACTCCAGTTCTTTAATGCTAATCTCTTTTTAATCAAATCAGACCATATGTCAATTATTTATAAGTTCTTTAAATTTTCTTTCGAGCTTCTTCTAATTTATATTTTTTTTTCAGTTAAGAGGACTTTTGTAGGAGGCTTAAAGTAATTCTACTTGAATTTGCCAGCTATATTTCTAATTAGAAATGATTCCTTTTCTAAGGTCTGTCGATGACATGCTGCCGAGTACAACAGTTTTCATATTTAATAAGAAAAATGAGATACTGAAATTTAACTGGTTTGGAGTTTTTTTGGTGGTTTGGGGTATTTTTGGTTTTGTTTTTGGTTTTTTTTTTTTCATCATATGTTATCAGAGAAGACTTTATTCCCATCTTCCACCCAGTTCTTGTAACTGTAATATCTAGAACCACATATACTTACCCAAGATAATAATTTTATTTCTGTGACTTAAGTTAGCATATGCATTTATTTATAATTCAGAAAACTTAGATATTTCCTATAAAGTTTTATGATCTAAGTTTGAAAAAAAAATGTGGAATGAAAATTTATATACAGTTATTTAAATCTGTTTAAACAGAAATTATCATGAGACTCTCACTGAAACATTTACTTTTTCTCTGAGTTTGCCTCACTCCAACTTCCTGCTGCTGAAATTCTTTATTTCCTAGATAATTTCTTTAACTCTGTACACACATTTCTGAGAACAGCATTTTCTAAGTAGACTGACTCAAGATAGCTCTCCCTTCAGGTTATGCATTTAAATGCAATTGTTATTCTTGTAGTTAAGGTCTGAAAACCCAATAGTTTTTTCACCATTTTTCTTTAATTTGAGATGCAGAGTAGAGCTGAACACAGGTTTCTGGGCTACTGTAAAAGCAGAATGGCTTCTCCAAAGTTCCTTAGTAACTACCTATAAATTCAAGGTTTAGCTGAGCCCTTTTGCTCCTTCCTTTCACTGGAGAGCTTATGTTCAGGTGATTATCAACCATCCCAAGGTATTTTCCTGGACAGAGTCTGTGGGGACACCCATGCTTGGAAAAAATGATGCAGAAAACAAAGTCTGCAAACATTTGAATGTCAGTTGGTGTGAAAAGAATATCTAAAACTGTCTGAGGGGGTGCTTGTCCAAAACAGATTACACTAAAGAGTAAGATAAACATCAACTGGATTAAAAAAAAAAAAAAAAAAAAAGTGACCAGGGAATTAAAAAGAGATTTTTGAAACAAAAAAAGTCAGCTTGAATGCAAGCTATGAAGGAAAACTAAAAAAAACTATTGCTTGGCAAGAAAACAATGATATATTAGCTCATCTAACGTTACTAAGTGTGACTGTAACCGTGGCCTTAATCACACTAATGAATTCTTCGTTTCTGCTGTGTGAACTCTGTTTGTTTCTTCTGTTTTTAATGATTTATTTTGTTCTTCCCTGTGCACCTGGACAGCATGGTCCCAGTGACTTCTTGTCTTTCTTTCACAAAACAGCTGCAAATGCTGCAAATATTCCATAAAGCCACCCATCTGTAGGGATCTTGGGGCAGATTACCAACTGCTGTAAATTGCCTGAGTGCCACTTAAGTGTATAAGACTTGGTTGATTCACACCATCTGGCCCTTTGAGCCACTCTGTGTTTATTTGCATAATTGAACATATTGTTTCAGGCTCATGCTGTTTAACTGTAAGATTTCCTGGCCACAGGCTCTCATAACAGTGTACTGTACAGTCCCAAACTGACTGAAGGAGCTATATAAATAATGATCGTGATAGTCCATTTTCTTTTACCATTTCCTATGCCTACCCCCAAACAGCAGAGTTTTATGTAGCTTAAGTTAGGTAGGACAGACTTTGGGCAAGTTCCTGGAAAAACTAATAGTTCAGGGTTTCTCAGACTTAGTGCCTAACTTAGTCTCTATAGACAACAGTTAGTAAAGTAAGATCAACTGAGGTTATTGACTTATTTTATTATCCTTCACACTTGGCTGTTACCTTTCCCATTCAACTTAGTTAGGCCACTGTTTTACTATATTGTGTCCCCTTCAGTATCTTTAATTTTTTAAAGGGGCTTCAGAAATTTTTTACTACCCAGTACAAAATTAGAGTGTAGCCCAATGCCATTAGCTGATAGAGTGAGCAGCCCCCACCCTAGATCTAGAGAAGATGAATATCCTATTCCTTCTGCCATTTTATACTGGATGAACAAAAGGAAAAAGTGTCAAGAAGAATTGAATTGTAGGTTCTTATTTGGCTTATAGTTTCTTAACCTTCTTAAACAGGGACAAAGCAGAGCAGTTAACCTATTCAAAGAGAAAAGATATATAATATCTGGGAGATCTCTTGTCTTTTTAATGAAGAACATTCCTGTATTGTTTATCCCCTATCTGTTCTAGAAAAAATGAGAGTACTGAATAGGTATGCAGCTTCCTTATTCTCTTTCATATGATAACCACTTTCCCCTCTTGTCATAGCAGCCTATGTATGAGTGTCTCATTGGGACTAGGAGTGGGAAATATGGCTGGAGGAAACTTCATACTCCTTGCAGTCACTTCATTATGTGTGCTCATGTGTGCTTTTGGAAGGCAGCAAGCCAGACTCCAAACTATTCTCTACATGAGGGATTAAAACCCATAGTTTCCTCAATTCCCTAATTACTGGACTGAAGCAGTAGAGGTATTTTGTTTGTCTTTGAAGCATGTGCATGGAGCTGTAAGTCAGCTGTTATTATGCACATTTTACTCAGAAGAGTGCTTTGCAATTTCACAATATCTTCATAGACTTCTCATTTGTTTCTTCCTGACAGAAGTATTTCCCTTTTCTGAATATAACTTACATAAATGGTCTGGGGTTTATTTATTTATTTAATTATTGTCTGTCTTCCAGTGAAGCATCCTGAACCCTGAATTCTTGCATTCTTATATCCATCATATCTATGACAAAAAAAAAGATATCATAACAAAAACTATTTCATATTGCATAGTGTCTATCTGACTGATTAGACTCATAAGAATCAGCAAATTTCTCCTCATTCATTATTCCTAGAAATTTTTAAAAGACCTTTCAGATCTAAGGCATAGAAGAAATACAGAATGTGTGGACGTGAATGTGATATGAAGAAGAATCACAAGTAAGAATGCTACTGTTTCCCATCTAAATGTTTTGCAGGTATCAAATTTATTCTGTTGTTCTGTTAATACTATCTAAGGCATTGTAATACTATTGATAAAACTGCACTATGAATGCACTATACTATGAATGCATACTTTAACATGTAATATATGAGTAACTTTACAGATTTCAACAGAACTTGCTTCACATAGTTTTAGTGTGTAAACTTCTGCAGGACTTGAAGATACTGAAGAAGGAAAGTTTATTTTCCCCCCCAAAAAAATTGTTGTTTTTCTCTGCAAATGAGGAAGCTACAGAGCAGTATCATGAAATTGTACATTCCAGACAATAAAAGTACTTTTTTAAAAAAAACCTGAACATAAATAATTTATAAATGGTAACCAGTAATTGCATTTTTTTTTTTCCTGTTACATCTATTTTATTTTGGACATAATCAAGGAATACTGAAGAGAATGACTCTAAAAAAGACAGAAATTCTGTCTCTTTCCCTCCTAAGTTGGACAAGGGAGAGAAAATATAATGAAAGGCTCATAGATGGAGATAAGGATAGGGAGACATAACTCAGCAACTACTGTCATAAGCAAAACCAGATTCACCTTGGGGAAAAATAGTTATTTCCAATCAGAATTTATTACCAATCAGAACAGGAAGGTTAATGAGAAAAAAACCCCTAAATATCGTAAACACTTTTCCTCCACTTCTTTTTTCTCAAGTTTTTACCTCCTCCACACCAGCAGCACAAGTGGATAAGGAACAGGAGTTAGAGTCAGTTTATCACAGATGATCTTTGCTGCTGCTTCCTCTCAGGGGAAAGACTCCTCACACTTCCTCTGGTACATTATGAGATCTCTACCATGGGAGATAGTCCCATGAATTTTTCAAACATAGTTCTTCATACAGGCTACAGTTCTTTACAAACTGCTCCAGAGTGGGTCCTTTCCATGATGAAAAAACTGCTCCAGCGTGGGTATCCCAACAGGATTACAAGTCCTGACAGAAAACTATTTTGGACTTGTCTCTTTCCACAGATTCACTCATCCTGCCAGAAGTCTGCTCCAGCCTGGGCTTCCCATGTGGTCACAGACTCTTTCAGGCATCCACCTACTCCAGCATGGGGGCTTCCCTGGGCTGCATGAAGATCTCTGCTCCTCTGTGGCCTCCACGGCTGCAAGGGCAGGGCCTCACCATGGGCTGCACCACAGACTGCAGGGAAATGTCTGCTCCAGCACCTAGAGCAACTCCTCTCCCTCCTTCACTAACCTTGGTGTTACAGTTGTTATTCTCATATTTTCATTCGTATCTTTCCTCTGCAGTTTGCATCTGCTCAGTAACTTCTTTCCCCTTCTCACATATGTTAGTCACAGTGTCAACACTACCATTGCTGGTTGGCTTGGCTTTCACCAGCTAGTTGGTGGCCTGTCTTGGAATCTGATGGCATTGGCTCTGATGGATATGGGGGAAACTTCCAGCATGTTCTCACAGAGGCCACCTCTGTTGACTCCCTGCTACTAAAACCTTGTAATGCCAACTACCCCATCTGTGGAATGTTCCAAGCATAGCAGAGTCCAGCCATACACATTTCTATTCCTTCTGGTTTTGTTTGTACAAGGAACAACATAGAAATTATATTGCCATAGGATTCAAGTCTTAAGGTAAAATTTTGCTCAGTTGAAATCCTTTGGAACCATAATTTCAATATTTTAATTGTACCACTACATTTTTTATTGTCCCATTAAGACAGAGCTCTTTGTAATGAATGCCATGGAAAGTCTTACAGCAACAACTTGGTGTGAAGTGGAAGAAAGCTGTGATGGCATTCATTTATGGGCTGCAAAAAACACCAGTACACATCTGCAGGCTGCTGTGGAGCATGTCCAGAGCAGGAATCCTTCATGTCACTGTCTGCTTTTGGACATCCTGACATTCATAATTCTTTTCAACATATTGTTGTGGTAATTCTTCTAATTTTCTTTGATTGGTGACTCTTATGTTGTCAAACTATACAGACTTCAGAACTGTGGGATTATTCCTTGATAATATCAACTTCTTCCTTGAAAAGACAAGATGTAAATATTTAAAAAATGATAGCTGTCTATATAGCTCCTTCTAGTTACAGTCAGCTGAAGACCATTTTGTTGCTTCTCTTCCTCTTGAAGAGGAATTAGGATGCAGATCCTGTAGAGATCAGACAAACCAGTGCAGAATGGGGAGAAAGATGTACATTTTTCTGCTCAAATTTGCAGAGCTGTTGTTTTCACAGCTAGTGGAGAGGAGAGAGGGAATTTCCCTAATCTCTTACAAACTGTTAAAACAAATAAAAAGGATATGTCCACGTTAGTGTTTTTACTTGCATCTGAAGCACACTAAAACATGTGGCTGTCTCCATTTGCTGGGCTTTGGTTCATGTTTTGTGGAAGAATCAGAGCAGACAAAGGGGATTTCATTTGTGTAAAACAAACCAAAAGGTGCAAGTCCCAAATTAAAACTAAACACCGCATCTGCTGAAGACGTTCAGTGCATTGGATCAGGTTAGAAACAATTCAAAACAAACATCCTGTAATACAAACAACATGGATGTAAGGTTCTCATCACCATCCGGTGATTTCTGCAGATACATTTGCAATACTTCCTAATGAAGACAGAAATGATGAGAGATAATCTGGACCTCCTCTATAGCTGGACAGAAAGAGGAATCATGTTACTTTGCCTTCTGATTTACTTTGTTATTCATCCATATTCAGTAGAGCTGAGGAAATATTGTCAGACATTCATCTTCTCTTTTTTGACACTTGGAAGATAATGTTTAAGTGGAAGCACTGGCTGCAAGGCAGGATGTCCAGATTCTATTCATAGGTCTGTAAAACTTTTGGAGTGAATGACTAACTAACAAAGTTTTTCATCTATAAAAAGGATTATAATACTTGTCTCCCCTATAGGGATTCTGGGAAGATGAAAAAATGAATGTTGAAATGACTTTAATGAGATATAGTAAGCCCACACAAAATCAAAATTTTAATTTTATATTTATCTTTCATATATTTAGGAAAACTTGAATAGGGAAATTTTGTTGGAGAAGCCTTGTATTTTATTTAAGCCTTACACTAGTCTCTTTACCAAAATTAAAAAGTTAGATGCAAATGACATGTTTAATATAATTACTTAATATTTAATCTTCTTTTACTTAACCTTTGAAATCTGAAATTTCATCTGAGCTTTAACAGGGCTTCTTGAGTATTTATTGAGAAGTTAATAAAGAGAGGTTTTTTTAACATGAGCCAGCAACGTACCCTCATGGCCAAGAAGGCCAATGGCATCCTGGGATGCATCAAGAAGAGTGTGGCCAGCAGGTCAAGGGAAGTCCTCCTACCCCATCCACTCTGGCCCTGGTGAGGTCTCATCTGGAGTACTGTGTCCACTTTTAGGCTTCCCAGCTCAAGATCTTCTCTGGAGATTTTCAAAACTCTTCTGGATGTGTTCTTGTATGACCTGATCTAGGTGGACCTACTTTGGCAGAGGGATTGGACTAAATGGTCGCTAAAGGTCCATTCTAACCTCTATCATTCTATGATTCTATGAGTCCTTCCTCACCATAAACAAATGTTGGAAGTTTTAACAATTCACTAGGTGTCACTGTTATCTTTATGAAACTGCTGAGACAAGGCTATTCCAGAATGGCAGGAGACAAAATTCCCTGCTGGAAATGCCTTTTTTTTCGGTTGGAATATAAAGCCATAGCCCTAGTTACTTATAATCATTAAGGAGTCCACACTCTTTTTAAAATTAGCAGGAACATTGTTAACTGCAGCAAATTACAAGTTGTCATAATCGCATTCTTGCTAGCTTAAATATTTCTCTGTATTTTACATCAAATATTATTCATATATATTTCTAAAACTAGCACTACCACATAAAGTCATCTGCATTGTTCCTTATGCAAAGGCACTTATTTTCCATGTTTGAAAGCTTATATTGAGGGACTGTACCTCATTTAATAAAGCATTAAGATATTTTATCTTTTGACACTGAGAGATGGTATGTGATAAAAACAGGAGACTAAAAGCACAACACAGATAGGATCCAGAATCTGGTCACGGTTGGAATTGTGAAATTGGGGTGGGATACTTTATTGCTCTGGACAAGTAGTTCTGCAACTTGACCAAAACTTAGTTTTGCGAGAAATCAAGTAGGAATCCATTGTTCACTTACAGACTTCACCCTGCCCCCTCACCTCCAAGTTAAAAAAAATAAACACAAAGTTCCCACAGGAGGAGGCAGTCTTGATTTAACAAGTAGGTCCATTCCAAGGGACCTTATTTACCACTGAGGAGATACAGCTCAGCCCCGCATCTCTAAGAAAATAAAATTATTTACTCTCACTGTCTCTGCTAGAGATGTGTCTCTTTGCATGGATCCACAGAGAATATATCTCTACATTAATTTTCAGAACCATTACAAGCAAAGTGGAGCCGTATGTGCTCCAGTCTATTTGCCCATAAACCTCTGAATGTTAAGCAAGACTAAGAAAGACCCATTCAGAAATGCATTCATCAATTGATTAAGAAATATTGACCTTAAATTCCAACATACACATAGAATCACAGAATCATACAATAGTAGGGATTGGAAGGGACCTTTAGAGATCTGGCCCAACCCCTCCTGCACGTACACCTAGATCAGGTGACACAGGAATGCATACAAGCAACTGTTGAAGACCTCCAAATAAGGAAACTCCACAACCCCTCTGGGCAGCCAGTGCCAGGGCTCTCTCACCTGAACAGTGATATGGTTTTTCTTACATTTCAAAGTTTTGAGTTCCAGTTTCATCCCATCACCCCTTGTCCTGTTGCTAGCTACCATAGAAAAAAAAGGTTGCCTCAAGCTCCTGACACCAACCATTTAGATATTTGTAAATATTAATGAGATCCCTCCATAGTCTCCTCTTCTCTAGACTAAACAGCCCCAGTTCCCACAGACTTTCCTTGTAGGAAAGATGCTCCAGTCCGTTGATAATTCTGGTGGCTCTGCTCTGGTCTCTCTCAGAAGTTCCCTGTCCCTCTTGAGCTGAGGAGCCCAGAACTGGACATAGGACTCCAAATGAGATCTTACCAGGGCAGAGTGGAAGGGGAGAAGAATCTCCCTTGACCTGCTGGCCACACTCTTCTTGATGCATCCCAGGATGCCATTGGCCTTCTTGGCCATGAGGGCACATTGCTGGCTCATGTTGAGTTTATTATCAACCAGGACTTCCAGGTCTCTCTACACAGCTGCTCTCCAGCAGGTCGATCTCCATCCTATGCTGACGTATGGGGTTATTCCTTCCCAGATGCAGGACTTGTTGAACCTCATGAGATTCCTCACTGCTCAGATCTTCAGCCAGTTGGTATCTCTCTGAATGGCAGCAGAGTCTTCAGGTCTTCAGTCAGTTGTCCTAGTTTGGTATCATCGGAGAACTTGCTGAGGGTACACTCTGTCCCCTCATCCAGGTCATGGATAACAATGTTGAACAAAACTGGCCCCAGAACTGATCCCTATGAAACTCCACTGGCCACAGGCCTCCAACTCAATTCTGTGCCATTGATCACCACCTTCTGGGCTCTGTCATTTAGCCAGCTTTCAATCCACCTCACTGTCTACTCATTCAAGCCACACTGTCTGATCTTTCTGATGAAGATGTTATGGGAGACAGTGTCAAAAGTCTTGGTAAAGTCAAGGTAGATGACATCCACTGCTGTTCCCTCATCTAGCCAGCCAGTTGATCAAACAGGATTTCCCCTTGGTGAATCCATGTTGACTCCTGATAATCACTTTCTACTTTTCTTTTTAACAACATTCAGGATGAGTAGTTCCATGACCTGTCCAGTGATGGAGGTGAGGCTGACTGGTCTGTAGTTTCCCAGGTCATCCTTCCTGCCCTGTTTGAAGACTGGAGTGACATTGGCCCTTTCCCGTCCTCAGGCACCTCACTTGTCCTCCATGATTGTTCAATGGTAGAGAGAGTCTTAGCAATCACATCAGCCAGCTCCCTCAGCACTCTGGGAGTTCATATAGTTCATTCAAACAGAACATCCAGAATAACCAGCTTTATAATTGTCCATTTTTTAAATTGTGACACGTACTTTGGACAGAAAAAAAGAGTTTTCTATTAGTTTTTATAGTTTTAGCTTATTATTTTTTCTAATCATGTACTCTGTTCCATTCCTGTGATAGAAACAGCTTTGTGGAAGAAAGCAATCTACATAATAATCGAGGTAAGACAGTACTGCAGGAAAGCAAATGGTTGTTTGTAGAAGTCTTAAATAACATGGCTGCATTATTGATTCCATTGAGATAGTATCTACAGAATCATACAAAGATTTATGTTTCTGTCTCCTACTTGCTGCAAAATCTTGTTAAGTCATAAATATCCTCAAATGCTTAAAATCCATGTACAGCTTAAACAGAGAAAAGGACAGACAGGTAAATGTTCAGAATGTTGATGGATACCTGTCAACTTAATTCTGGTTTCTCTTACAAGTTATTTTAGTGCATTCCTATAAGTCAATAAACAAAAATGCAAAAACCTGGTGTTATTTCGATGCTGAAATAAATATGAATGGTATCATGGACCTATCTTTTTCCTTTCTTATTATTTAATGTCACTCCTCTGTTCTTGCTAACAAAAAATTCTTCCCGATGTCCAAGATTTTCTTTTGTAACAATTATTTCAGGAAAAAATTTTCAGGAAAAATTGCAGCATTTTGAAGAACTGTTAGAGGACAGATTTTGTTAAAGAATGAGGTCATATGGAGGAGATGATGAGTCTATCCTGGTCTGATGTGAACCACATCAGTCTGGTCTCCTTCAGAGATCCACTTCCACAGTGAAGTTAAGAATGTAATTTTGAAAGTTTAGCTCACCTTCATCACTTAATATAGCTGTTTGTTTAATTAGGTCATCACTAAGTTCTAAAGTAGATATCCTTGTAAAATCTATGTTGCAATTTGACTAGGTATACTGTTCTGAAGCATTGTAATGTGAATGTTTAAACAAGTTTGAATTTTTTAATATAGTGTAAAAGATCTTTTAGAATAGCTGTTACTTTGATACTTTTCTGTAAGATTTTGGAATCAAGGAAAATGGCAACAATGACAATTTCCATTTACTCAGTTGTTTCCTTCTTCATACTGAACATTTACATATTGAAAAATGTATCATTGAATAATTATTTCAGTTACTATTTTGATCCTAGGAAGTAAATCATATACTAACACCATCCAGGAGTTCAAAGTTGTCTTTTGTAAAGGATATTTAAAAACTGATAACCTGTATTAAACAGTTGCAACATACCATTTAATTTCAGTGAATGCTTTCATCATCCTGAGAAGTAATAGTTTCAAAAATGACTGAGGACCTAATTTGAGACACCTCAAAATAATCTTCAGAAAATGCTGAACACTCAAATTTATTAAATTAGGCTCTTTGATTTTGCATAGTCTGTTGTCAGCAACTTTTCTTGTCTAAGGCCTTTTATTGAAACAAATTTATCCTCTGATCAACACTTCTGTACATATTATTTTTAAAATTCAGCACGAATAATGAAATACCTTTTATGTAAACACAGTAAACATATTTTACTTGCACCGGAAAAATTTTTCTATTTCAGCAAGGTATTTAGATTTTTGTGTACTTAAGTGAAGCACAAATTCTAGCAATTAGTGCAGACACCTAGTTCAGTACCTTTGAATAACCATGGCTTGATGCCAAGACAGACCATCACTTACATGACAGGTGTGGTCATTTTGCTGTGCAACTTATTAAAATATCCTAGATCCATGATGTAAGTTCTGATAGAAAATTAGAACAAATGTAATGCTGAAAGGTAGATAGATACTATAAATGGGGAATTTGAACATAGATCTTTCAGGAAGCTAAACAACAAAGGCTAAAGGCAAATGTCTGCTACATTTCGTCACTGAGAGCAACTATGGTGTTTGTATTCTTAGAATTTGAGCACAAGGACATTCCTCAGCAGAACTGGAGCATTTCATCAAAATCTAATCAGTAGTATTACATTCCATGTCTGGCAGGAATGTCTTTGATTTGCTGAGATTTTGTGAGACTTGGCCGATGAAAACTTCCCAGTGATGTTAGTTTAGAATCTAATGTTTTTCTGCTTGCATATATCCTGAGAGCTCTAATTTTCTCAGTTTATGGGATAAATCAAACACCCATCCAAGTAAAAAGTTCTTTCTTGTTGCAGTTAAGTAGCATCAATGCATTATCTACTATTCAATAACTATAGGTATTTGAGAGAGGCATTGATCGTCTTTTAACAGACAGAGGGAAAGATTTAAATCAAAAGGGAGCTGGAAGGAATCTGGCAATTGAAGACTCACATGGAGGGCAGTTGCTGAGTCTGACAATGTAAACACTCACATGCTAAATAGCCTTCAGTGGTTAAAGTACTTGAGAACTGGCAATAAAAATTTTTGCTTTGTAATACCAATAAACAAATAGTGCCCGCCAAAGGCGTTTAGCCTTTGGTATGCTTACAGATAATGTTTTCAGATTAACTATTTGCTTATTCATATTTATAACATTTAAATTTAATTGACAAATACATTTGCAAATCTCTTGTACTACTCATTTATTTTGCTTAATAACAATTGAGGGTGTGATGGTCACTTAGAGAATGTTTACAGCACAGTTTTCCTCCAAGACTTAGATAGCTGTGCAAATAGTGTCTTAGATCAAGGTTTGTATGTGCTAAACAACTTTGTTCACATAGGAATCATTGCTGTGATTTGAACTTCACTTTCTCTGACTGTTTGTGACAGAAAGTTCACTGATAGAGAAAAAGCCCCAAAGTGTAATATAACCAGTGTTCAGTAAAAATATTATTTGAATACCATCAGAAACAATTTCACTATTTGCTTATCTTGACTGAGGATTCAATAATATTTATTCTTGTAGAAAACTTTCAGGTTTCTAAGTACTTGTTGACTACTTGAACTACTTTATTGTGCGCTTTCTGTTCTGCTAAAACCTATGTGCTATGACTCATCAAAGTCTCAACGATCTTATGTGTTATGGTCTTATATACTGGTGTTTGGATGCTGTGTACTGGATATGCTGTATAGCTTTTCATAGCAGTAAACCTTTAACTGTTGAACCTGTTCCTTTATCTTTCCCGATCTACAATGCAAAGAGCAGTTTGCATTTAATAGAATAAAAGTTATTGTTATTTTATTCTCAAAATCACCATCTGTGCCAAGAATATCTTGATGCTATTTTAAATCATAGATTGTTTTCATCCTTTCTGCTATGCATGAAATGTACCTCTGGCTTCTCACAAATACGATGAAGAAAGTATGTCACTCAGATACACAGTTGCTAGAAATAAAAAATATTATTCCTGTGTATTTTCATGCAAATGTTTGCTAAAATATAAATACTGATGAAAATCCTTAATTTCTATTTTGTAAGTACAGTGGAACCCCAGCTAACTCGCATATTAAGGTTAATTTCCTCCAGCATATCCTGGAATTTACTAATTTAAACAAGTTTATTATCAATAACCTAAATTAATGCCACTTTTATTATACTGCTGGTATGTCTAATTTTTTCTTTTAATTAAAATCAACAAGTTTAAAGTTTCTGCTTTTGTTTTAATGTTAAAATACTGTGGAAAAAAAACTCAGTAACTTACACAAGCACTGTGTAATTTCATTCATACTGCATTACAACAAGACAAATTTATAGTGATGTGAAAAGTAATGTATTTTAGGTAAGGAGGTAGAAGGATTTTTGTCAAGATATAAGTTCACATTAGTAATATCTGCATCGCTAGAATAAAATCTTGCAAATAGATTTTGCTGCATACTGAAAGCCTTATTATTGCATAAACTAATGACCTCAGATTTCCTTTTTTGTTCCTGATTTTTTTTTTTCTCTGGTTAGTTAGCTGTCTTCCTAAAAAGTATGTAAATATTATGGAAAGTATGTAAATACAAAAACTTGGCCAAAGACTATAAAAGAATAGATCAGATTTTGAGATTAGACTTGGATAAAAAGGCTGAATTTTCTGTCTGAAGATTTTTCTGTATCAGATTTGTCTAGAAAAAAAAAAAAATTTTCCTCAGTCTAGAATGTGATGGATGGTAAAACAGTTTTATTTGTTGGCCAAAGGCCTGTATCATGAATATAGTATATAGTTTTTTAAAACACAGTGTCTGTCAGCTGAGCAGAAGGCAGCCCATTTACTTTGCTTGAGTGGGCCATATAACATTAAATAAGCATCACAGGAAGGGAAGGAAGAACAAGGAACAAGTGCAGAGACTTAAATCTTGAGAGGAAAGAAATACTGCAAAAGAACCAAAAAGAACTGTGTACAGCTTGCTTAAGTGGAAAGCTGCTGGAAAGTCAATAGCTAGGAAAGCAAGACAGTGAAAACAGTATTAGTTTCAATTCTTTAATGCATTCACTTTAAAAATAAGATTACAAATATTTTCTCAAAGCTTTGGCTGATGAAATCCCATCACCAAAGCTTCTGACTATACCTATGCAGCACTTGGATGGTTCTGCACCAGTTATACTGGTCATTGTTCTGGTAAGCATAGAAGAATATTTTGAATAATGGTTTGAAGGTTCCATTACATTGGGGTAATAATGTGTAAAGCATTGTAAAGTGTTAAAATTGTCAGAAAACAGACCATAACCAAAAGGCCTCTTTCTTACACATTATATTTTAAGCAGAGAAGACTGAAGTCTACTCATAGCTTTTCACCTTATTATGCTCCAAGAATGTGTATTTGCTTTGAGATAAAATGCTTATGCCTTGAAGCAAGAATTCCTGTGCATGAGACAGGGCTTTACCAAGTTACTGCATAGAGAACAGATAATTTAGATGACACTGGTATAGACAGACAGGTATACAGAAGGTCTAGCTGAGAATTACAGACTGTAGATTCTTCAGCTTCACACTGCGGAAAGATACCACACAGCAACAGAATTGCAGTTATCAGTGGAATCTGTTGTTTCTTATGCAAACATAAGTGTACCTAAACTCTTAAATATATAGAAAATGAGACAAGACAGAAGGAAGAAAGAACATGTTATCCTTAGTTTATGTTTCAAAAATACATAAATTGGCTATTTGACCAAACCAAGAAAAGAAATATCTTCATATGGCCAGCACAGAGCTATTATAAAACGGAAAACTTTTTTTTTTCCTATGTTCTTGCAGACACTCTTCTCCATTCTTGTAATTCTATACAGTGGAGTGGGATATATGTATTGCAGGATTGTATTTAGTTATGACATCCCATGAAAAAGAAAAAGTGAGGTTTTCGGCTGAAATTTTAGAAGAAGAAAATAAGATTTCAGAAATGTACACAAACCCAACCCTGATATTTAATTAAGCATTTTATACCATGCAGATAAAATAATAAGGTTGATGATGATTGTAAGGCAAGAGCTATTAACAAAGAACCTCAGAAGCATCATGGAGTAAAAATCCCCCAGGCAAAGTGATTGTTTTTGGTAGGAATAGTGTGGTTTGTTCTTTTTTTTTAAAAAAACCAAACAATGTGACTATTGGATCTTCTCTACCTACTTATTGAATTAAGCAGAAATCCTTCATTTAAACTATTTTTCATTATTATTATTAATTATTTATGATTTTAACATTCTGAAATCTGTTTTTATTATATTTTCCCAAATAAATTGATAAATTGCAGTCATTTCAGTGCAACCAAATGGTGAAATATCCTGAAATTTCAAGGGTGCTCTGTGCTTAAACAACTCATAGCTTGTGAAAAGGTGACTGAAGAATGAACAATGTAGGTAGGCTTCTTATTTAATATTTGATTTCCAATTCCAAAAGGGTATTATCATTTAACTATACTACCTTGTATCTATTTAGCTATGTTGTCACATACTGTCATCATACTGCAGTCTGTTATAACTTTTACTAGGATTTAGTGAACTTTATTATTCCTGCCATTAATAAAATCTTGCTTGTTGTCATTCAAAGTCAGACAAAAGTAAGCTGAAATACTGATAGTTTTTGAGATGCTTCTGAAGAATTATAGTAGCATTCATATTAGTATTCTTGACAAGAAGCACTTTGATTTCCAAATTCCTGTATTTCAGTTTGTTGAACAGATACACAAAAAAATTTGGCTCAGGTCAACTCAACACTAAATTTCATTTTTTATACTGTGATTTATTGCCTGAGAGTAACTATATGCAGCTGGGAAACACTATAATGCTGAGCTGACTCCAAACAACATATAAACATCTATTTGCTTTTACAATGTTCTGTCATTGTCTACTTCAAAGGCTAAGTGACTGAAAGGTTTTCCTTGCGATTAATGGGGTCTGGGTCTGGATCAAGGCTCACCTTAAGGAAATGGAAACTGCTGACACCAGCATGTTGTGCAACTAATTTTCAGTGCTGAATATTCCAAGAAAGTTGTGCTTTTGGATTTTTTTAACGTGAAGAGAAAAAAAAAAAAAAAAAAAAACACAGAAAACAAAGCTTTGGGGAAAAAATAATTATTTTGAAAAGCCTATGAGAAAAAAGGTAAGAATAATTTTGTTTAAAATGATTTATGTAATACCTTTTAGCAAACTAGTGTAATTTTAAGTTAAATATAGATACCAAATAGGAATAAGTTTAGATATAATTTTGTTAGTATCAGATTTTTCTCTTTTAAAGCTCCTACAATTAGGCCCCCATTCTAGAGATATACACAAGCTCACAACCTTGTGCAGTAATTACACTGAAGTTAGTAGGACTACTTCTTAAATTAAATGAAAGTATGTACAAGATCATGTATTAAAGTTGATTTTTAGTGAAGTCATTCACAAACATAAGTTACGATAGACTAATAAATGCTAACTGAAGACTGAGAAAATAATGGTACATCTGGGTATCCACACAAATGGTTGAACTAAAAATTAAGAGCTACTTTTATTCATACTGAGAAAGACTTTAATTTGTGAGTCATCCTGCTGGTTTCAGTAAGCTTTTGCTGGCACATGATGTGAGACAAACTTCTTAGTATAGGATTCAGAGCCAGAGGCAAGACTCAAATGCTTTTGAAAATTTTCCTTCAGCATTATGGTTTAAATATTTTGTCATAATTGAATGAGACCTTAGAAGTATATAGATTTAGTTCCCTTTTCTGCAGTTTCAGATCCATTTTTGTTTTTCAAAAATACTTTAACAATGTTTGTGTATATTTTATCATATAGTATCTATCAACGACTTGATAGGTGACATGAGGCAATTGGGCATTATCATTAATTCCATTTTCGAAATCTGTTGCCATTTCTCAGGTTGATTGGCTTATGAAAAGCAGATACAGTGTACAACAATATAAAATGGATGCAAGTATGCAAACTATGCAGTCACTATTCCCTTATACAGAATGAAAAAGCTAGGGTATGCCCTAAAACTTCTGGAATGAAAAAGAAAAGCAGCAATGTATTAAAATCTAATGTAATCTCCAAAGTTTGGAATTTCTGATTCCCAAAAGATTATATTGTATTGTTCCTTTCTCTTTATTGCTAATGAGTTATATTTTTGTTTCCTTTTCCTTTCTGTTCTGGTTCCGGTTTCTCTAAGCATGTTTGGTATGCACATCTGTACTTTCAGAGTTGGACACTAGTCAGTTATCAGCAGGTGGCAGCCTGTCCCAAACAGTACTGTGCACAACTGTCGTCATCTGTTATTACTTACTTTTCCATTTTGGATCTCTCCTGAGCAAATCTGAGTGTGAGGTCCTGAGATCTAGTTAATAGTGGGATTTATGTCGTTGCATTAGGATGCCATTATTAAAAAAAGACAAAACAAAACAAAATAAGCACTAAAGCACACCACAGTTGACAATGAGCCCATGAGAAGCAAAACCGAAGAAATAATATTATCGAATCTTTGCCAAACAATACATTTCACAAAGCTCTTATTAATGGAAGAAAGAGAGAATTGGCACTTTTCTTCCCTTTTCCCTCCCTCTTTTTATTTTAAAAGCAGTACATATATGCCTGTGAGCATTTATTCCTATTTTCAGCCTCACACCGCTATGATGTACCACATTCTCTCAAACACTGGTGGGTTAGAATTAGGAATGGCAGGAGATGATTTCATCACATAATTTCATATACCTTATTTTGCTGATTCTTCTCTCTCTCTGAGCTGCCTGTATAACCAATATGGAGAAAAATGCTCCTTGAGAGGATGATTCAGTGCAGATACCAAGATGAATGCTCTGAATCTCTCTTTTATAAGATCATCCCCACAAATCCACCACCAATTGCATTATGGACCAGGAACAGGTAGGTCAGGTCACTTTTTTTTTTCCTGTGGCTGCTTAAATTATTTTTTAAATGTTGTCCTGTGTGAAGTCTGGCAAAGTCAAGGGAAAGTATGATTCACAGCCGTGATTCCACAGATTACTGAATCTTCTCACCTTTCTGGGTTTGTATTTTTTCACACGCCATAGAAGTGTAATGAGTTTCTGCATCAGCAACAAAATTACAAGGAATTTACAAGGCTGCTCAAAACCAGTTTGATAACTAAGGGGAAGAATTAAGAAGCCAGGAAAATTACAGATTATGAGGAAAGAACAAAAAGATTGTTGGATAGGGTCCTGTGGTTGTTCAGCATGGAATGTGTGCATGTTTGTGAATGTGTTTAATTACTGTGTTCTTGTAAGTGTTCATTTTAGCCCAGAGCCTATAAACGAATTTTGAAAGACATTTGGATATGGAAAGGATACCAACTGATAGCCAGAGCCCTCATGGGCTACAAACATACAGTATTAGGGTCTACCACTAGCCTCACACCAAGAAGCCCATCACTAAATTAAACCACATCCCTTGGAGCCTCATCTATGTGTTTTTTTATATCTCCAAGGATGGTGACTCTAGCACCTCCTTGAGCAGCCCATTCCAATAAAGCTCTTGGCGAGAAGGCATTTGGGTCCTTGCCCAGCAAAACAGTGATGTGCATCCTTAATTCTTATTGTTTTTTAACCACCTTCTTAGTCAAAGGAAAGGGAAAGGGAAAGGGAAAGGGAAAGGGAAAGGGAAAGGGAAAGGGAAAGGGAAGGGGAAAGGGAAAGGGAAAGGGAAAGGGAAAGGGAAAGGGAAAGGGAAAGGGAAAGGGAAAGGGAAAGGGAAA
>WBNH01002704.1:662394-688577 GCA_013401255.1 Urocolius indicus | reverse complement strand
AAAAGGAAAAAGGAAAAAGGAAAAAGGAAAAAGGAAAGATAGTTTCTGTGGTCCTTGGCAACAGCTGATTTCTGACACTGTAAGCAAAGTCCTAAAAAGGAAAGGACAAGAGTCCAGCTCCCAAATGTAACTGGTTTAGGAAGCATTTTATATGCAGCTTAGAAGAACCATCTTCTCACAATATCAAATTTTAGCTCTGTCCCTCACATCTTCTAGACGGTTATCTTTCTCCTTCTCTTAATAGCCAGGAATAGCAGGGTTATTTTTTTCTAGGACATGTGCCATGCAGCAGAGCAGAGTAATCAGTAAAGCAATTTTAAACAGTCACCATTAATTTTTAGAAACTGAATTTTTATGTTTTAGGCAAAAAAAAAAAAAAAAAGGTAGAAGGCTGAAATGACTGTATTCTTTGCCAAAACAGGTTTCTTTTTTTTTTTTTTTTTTATTAAGGGAAGAAATTGAAGTAGTTTCTGCAAAAAATATTCCTATTACATTTACTATGAACCTATTAACTCAGACTTCTATGAAATATCTACATAGATGAACTGTATCTAATGTACTCAGTATCACTCAGCTCAGCAGGGGCTTTTTAAATGATATTGTTCTGTTCAAATGAGTAGAATGTTACTCATATACTGTGCAAAATATTAGTGTGGAAAGATTTGCCACTGTATCTTGTGCTTATATTAATTACTTTCCTTTCTATCAGAATGAATATGAAGTGCACATCTTCATCTATGAATCAGTGGATGAAGTAAACCTTCACAGCAAGCTTGGGTTTCATATTGGGTCCTGCTAAAGAGATTACTACAGCTGGCTCCCAGGTCTCAGCAGCTGACACAACACATACTAATTCCCTGGCTCGTACACTCAAGGGAAGTCTGCATGCCGTACATAGGGTCAAGCTCTGTGCACATTGTCATCAAGGTTCCCAATAATTTAAAGATATTCTCCACAGAATTTAAAAAAGTATTTTGAGTAGTCGTAAAATAGTGAGGACCTCCTCAAAAGCAATAACAGTGAGAATTTTTTCCTCTAATTGTAATAAGATTTATACTTTCCTTAGAATGGGATGAATCAATGTTTGCTTTGACAACTTCAAGAACTTAGCAACAAGTTTAGGGGAAGTGTCACATAAAGGGTGAGAGCATGATGTTTGACTGTCAGTGTCCCTCCCAGAGACTTTCACCAAAAGCAGTTTCGCAAAGTCAAGGGTTAGAATTCGATTTATGACAATTTATTAAGGCAACATGTAACCGATTTGAGATTGCTGTTGATAAATACACTTACTGCAGTAGCGCTAATATATGATGAAAATGCCAGCAATATTTATGACAGGTATTTTTTGTCACAGAGCAAAAAAGTAAAATTCTTACCAAGAAAGTGTCCCTGTCTTGGAGAAAGAAGAGTACAGCCCATCAACTCTCTCATCTGGGTCTTCTCTCTCTCTCCCTCTTGCTTCTTTCTCTCTCTAAGTTGACTTGAGAAGAAGCGGAGTGAAAGCACTCAAAAGGCAAAAAGGCTGAAAGTTAAGAAGATAAAAGGCAATGTCTCACTCTTCCTGAGGACTTTTATACCCCAAACTTCTCTGCTCCCCTCCCTAGGGTGGCATTTTATATTATTTGGGTGGAAAACTGAGGAACTTGAGGTGCTAACTTTAATATTCATTTCACAGTTAATGAAGTAATGATCTCACTCTGGACACTGTGGCTTTGCTGAAACTGTTTTGACGTTGTTTTTCTGCTTGATCTCATGATTTATAACCTAAACAGGCTTCCTCCCTGACTGCTTTTCATGCCAGATCANAAAGAAGAGTACAGCCCATCAACTCTCTCATCTGGGTCTTCTCTCTCTCTCCCTCTTGCTTCTTTCTCTCTCTAAGTTGACTTGAGAAGAAGCGGAGTGAAAGCACTCAAAAGGCAAAAAGGCTGAAAGTTAAGAAGATAAAAGGCAATGTCTCACTCTTCCTGAGGACTTTTATACCCCAAACTTCTCTGCTCCCCTCCCTAGGGTGGCATTTTATATTATTTGGGTGGAAAACTGAGGAACTTGAGGTGCTAACTTTAATATTCATTTCACAGTTAATGAAGTAATGATCTCACTCTGGACACTGTGGCTTTGCTGAAACTGTTTTGACGTTGTTTTTCTGCTTGATCTCATGATTTATAACCTAAACAGGCTTCCTCCCTGACTGCTTTTCATGCCAGATCACTCAGGCCTCTACCTCCCAGGTCTGCACAAGAGATAAGCAGAGACATTAGTACTTTTAACTCTTTGCATGCAATTCCCACAGGAAGGGATGAGCACTTATAGGGCCAGTATTTGGTAATATAATTTCTATCTCTTATATCGAAACATTGACTAAATTCACTATCACCTGAATGCAGAATGCTAGAAACAAATAAGCAGGCTCATTTTTATGCCATATGGCTCTACAACTGAAAGAAGTATGAGAAATCAATCTCAGCCTTACCTCTTCAATCACATACTAGAATCCAATGTTGGCAACTAAATAACTGTAAATCACCTTAAGGATGTTGTACAGCATCGACTAGACTGTCACAAGCAGACAGACTATTTGGGGCTTCCTAGAGTTGTATGATTATTCTTTCATTTTTACTTTTTAGTTACTGTTATTAGATGACACTTTGGATAATTCTGACTTTCTGCCAATTTTTAGTGCTTATTAACCCACTTTTATTCTGTACCTGGACTTTTTTTTCCTTGAACAATGCTATGAAACTAGCTAAATTGGACTGTCACTTGCTTTGCACAACAGTCTGTGCTTGGGAAACTTGGGAATAGAAGACAGCACAATTTTCTAGTCCTGTTCTGCACTTTCCACTTATCCTCATACTTGTGATGACTTTGGCTCCAGAGTAAGTTAGTAACCTGAATGCATGAACATGTGTTCTAGTGAAAAATCCAGTGTCTAACCTTCAGTCAAGGCAGATTTGGGGAAAGGCTCAGTTAGTCTCCTAAGCATGGATGTTCATGCTATTTGAGATGGAAGGAGAATCTAAGCCACAGAGCTACCTGATACAATNCTTTTATACCCCAAACTTCTCTGCTCCCCTCCCTAGGGTGGCATTTTATATTATTTGGGTGGAAAACTGAGGAACTTGAGGTGCTAACTTTAATATTCATTTCACAGTTAATGAAGTAATGATCTCACTCTGGACACTGTGGCTTTGCTGAAACTGTTTTGACGTTGTTTTTCTGCTTGATCTCATGATTTATAACCTAAACAGGCTTCCTCCCTGACTGCTTTTCATGCCAGATCACTCAGGCCTCTACCTCCCAGGTCTGCACAAGAGATAAGCAGAGACATTAGTACTTTTAACTCTTTGCATGCAATTCCCACAGGAAGGGATGAGCACTTATAGGGCCAGTATTTGGTAATATAATTTCTATCTCTTATATCGAAACATTGACTAAATTCACTATCACCTGAATGCAGAATGCTAGAAACAAATAAGCAGGCTCATTTTTATGCCATATGGCTCTACAACTGAAAGAAGTATGAGAAATCAATCTCAGCCTTACCTCTTCAATCACATACTAGAATCCAATGTTGGCAACTAAATAACTGTAAATCACCTTAAGGATGTTGTACAGCATCGACTAGACTGTCACAAGCAGACAGACTATTTGGGGCTTCCTAGAGTTGTATGATTATTCTTTCATTTTTACTTTTTAGTTACTGTTATTAGATGACACTTTGGATAATTCTGACTTTCTGCCAATTTTTAGTGCTTATTAACCCACTTTTATTCTGTACCTGGACTTTTTTTTCCTTGAACAATGCTATGAAACTAGCTAAATTGGACTGTCACTTGCTTTGCACAACAGTCTGTGCTTGGGAAACTTGGGAATAGAAGACAGCACAATTTTCTAGTCCTGTTCTGCACTTTCCACTTATCCTCATACTTGTGATGACTTTGGCTCCAGAGTAAGTTAGTAACCTGAATGCATGAACATGTGTTCTAGTGAAAAATCCAGTGTCTAACCTTCAGTCAAGGCAGATTTGGGGAAAGGCTCAGTTAGTCTCCTAAGCATGGATGTTCATGCTATTTGAGATGGAAGGAGAATCTAAGCCACAGAGCTACCTGATACAATACTAAGCCCATCACTAAACTAAACCATATCCCTTGGAGCCTCATCTGTGTGTTTTTTTAATATCTCCAGGGATGGTGACTCTAGCACCTCCCTGAGTAGCCTGTTCCAATGGTTAATAATCCTCTTGTTGAAAAAGTTCTTCTTAATGTCCAATCTTGGCCTCCCTTGGCACAGCTTGAACCCATTTTCTCCTGTCCTATCATTCACTACTGGAGAGAGGAGATTGACCCCACCTCACTACAGTTCCCCTTCAGGTAGCTGTAGACAGTGATTATATCTCCTCGCAGCCTCCTGTTCTCTAGACTAAAAGACTAAAATATAGTAATAAATTACTTTATTAGGTATATGCTCTATCATTAATATCAACATCTTGAGAATAAAGAAAGAGAACATTGATGCTATGTCAACCACACATATCATGTTCCAAAACAACTGTACAGACTATGACTATGATATATAAGAATACAGCCAAAATTGTAGCTCTTAATGGAAGAATTAGGGATGAAGCTAGGGAAACAACAGAGTGCAGTGTTTGCCTTAAATTTTGGGAACAGAATTAATACCCTATTTTTCTTGCTACTGTATTCCCATATCTCTTCAGTTTTCATATTTTTAAAAAACTGCACAGCTAGAGGGTTGTGCAAGTTTGTTTGCTATTTCCCTTAAGGTGTAGATTGCTTGGAATGACTGATTTGCTTCTGTTTCCATTTTTATGTAATCCCTTGACTACTCTCTGTAAATACCTATTTGGGAAAAGTCTTTATGTTGCTTCTTAAAACAGCAATATTTCAGTTTTTGAACTCTATGAAATTAAAATTGTTCAGAAGCACATTTAAATTTTCTTTAAACTATCAGTATCTCAAACCAGAAATACTTTACACAAGAATTATAGTATTTTCCAATGCTCTCATGGGCTTGTTGGTTTTATATTTCTAACCATAGCATGGTCTTTCTTAATATAATTTTTATGCAAATCGCAAGCACGTTTATTATTTTTTTGTCTGCTTTTCTGTTTGTCATTGAACTTTGAGAAGTAATTTTCTATTTTAAGTTATATTTTAAATTGTATTTAAAAACATGCAGTTCTTGTTAAATGATGGAATTCTTATTATGACTTCAAATCAGCATACTGCTCATAAATATGTGTGTCTTTAAGCTCCTGTTGATTCAGTTTAAAGGCAGCAGAGAATAATTTTGTCCTATAGTAACATTCTCTCATTTGAGTAGAATGAGTTCATATATCTGTTTAGTTTATGAATTGCTTTGAAAGTCAAAAAAAGGAACCCAACACAGTTAAGGCAGTGCCTCAAAGACTTACTAAGTTTGGGACAGCTCATCTTCATGCAGTCTTTGATTTTAAACAGCCCCTAGCTTAGTTATGATTCTATCAGATATCAGAGTAGTACCATGCCCTGCTCAGCTATAAATCAATTGCAATTTCATTTTTGCACTTTATTAGAAAGGTATATAATCATAGAATCATTTCAATTGAAAAAGACCGTGAAGACCATTGAGTTCAACCACTAACCTAACTGTGCCAAGCTCACCACTAAACCACATCCCTCAGCACCTCATCTACACATCTCTTAAATATCTCTCAGGATGATGACTCAAACATCTCCCTGGGCAGCCTCTTTACATGTTTCAGTACCAATATATCTTCCATCATTATGCTTTATAAAGTTCATGTTTTTTGGGATCGGAAGAAGCTGTCTAGCTCTTCTACGGTGCTTTGGTGAGTTTGCCACTATACTATTACCCATAAGTCTTCCCTGTGTGTCTCTGTAAACAATTTCACAAAATGTATCACAACTTCTATCAATTTCCATGAACTGAAATCTCCTGAAATAAAATGAAAGTTAAAAATTAATACTATTTAATGTACCGGATAATCTTAATATATCTAATAGAGTTTTTTGAGAGAAATTGGCAAATTCTTTCTTATAAAGGCTTTATGCTAAATATTAATATATTATTTAACCAAAGGATTTTGCAGGAGATAAATCATGACTGGATAGCTACTTTTCTACTTTGCCAAAAGCTTCTTTAGAAACATTTCACAGATCTCATTCAGTTACAAACTTCTGATATTTTTTTACCTAAACGTTTGTAAACTGAACTTTATACAGTGTATATTACTGTGTCTTCACTTTATGGATAATTCCATTCTGTTTGCACAGATTGTAGTGGGCTTGTACCAGAAACATGACTGAGACATAGGAGACTTTTCCAACCCTGTAAAATTAAATATTTATCCTCACCTCTGCAAGAAAAAAAAAATGTTATTCAGACATTTCAATTAAAAGAGAACATATATAGAATTTTTAAAAAAACATTGTCAAGATCAGTTACTCATATCCGAAGTCAGAACTTGAGTAACATGTTAGAAACAATAAAAATTATGCACACAATAGTATCTACGTCTATCTAGATGATGGCAGTTCTGACCATGTGAAAGTTCTAGCTACTTCAGCCAGATTAAGTGTTAGAGAGAGGTTATAGTACTGAAATTAATCTCCAAATGTTGTCTACTAGGCCTTCTTTTCAAAGTTAACATATTAAAAATCCAAACTGTCTGAAACTGAAATATGTGTATTTGACTCTTCCTTCTTTGATTTTTCTATGGACTAAGGTAAAATGATGCTTTATGCTATCAGGAATTCTTTTTTATACTGTGGAAGTCATACAACAATTCTTAGTACTTTGTTCAACAGGTACTTTAGTGACAAATTCACAAGAGCTTGCTGTTTACTTACTGTCTGACTCACTCTGTCATCATTTCTCCTAGGTCACTTCATATTAGCTTGAAGACTTCCCTTTCAGCTTTTGCTAGGTTTTCTTACTGCTTCATATCAAATAGTTTACTTAGTCCACTACAGAAGTCAGTTCATTAAGATAATGCTTTTAGGCTCTTATTTCAAGTAAATATAAAAAATATATTTTGAATCCAATTTTTAGGATAGTTTTTTACCTTTGCAAATCATACATGAAGAAAACTTGGTAATTCTAGACTATGCAGCACATAAATAATGGATAAAGAGTGGTTAACTTTTCTAATTTACTCTGCACTCAGGAATCTGTCAAGCAGGATTTCATATGCAAATGAGAAGTGAAGCAGTATAAGTACCTGTATATAGCAATCTTTTGATAGAATTGCTCTGAATTACTAAAGCTTTTGTGTTCTTTTTATGTTTAGTACACAGAGACAAATTAGAGGCTGCTTTTACGTTCCTGTCTATTTGATATTCATACAAGTGATATAAAACAAAGAAAGACAAGCCAGCTTTCTTCCTGTTTGTATCAAACAACTTTTTAACTAGCTGCCACAAAATCCTGAAGTTTACAGTGCCCTTAAATATCAATAATGCATTAAAAGATAAGATTCTTTAAACTGAAATCTCTAATTCATGATATATACTATGGAGATATGGATACATCTAGGGCTGAATGTTGAAAAATTATCACAGCTTTAACAACAGGCATAGGGATATTTTGAACCTCCTGAAAGTTTCTGAGAGAATTCAATAAGAGCAGAAAAATTGGCAGCAAGAGGATAAATTGATGCAACATTTCCTGTGAGGTAGGTACTGAGAAGAAGGATGGTCTGAAAAATAACAGCAATGGGATTTTAGGAGGTTCGGATGAATTTGGTCATAGTCTAGCACTCTATATTTTATAATCAATGAGGATTTCATGAGGAGATTTTCTTTTAGTTGCTTAGTGCTTGAATTCTCTGCAGGATGAAGGTTCAATATGAGACTAATGTTCAAAACAAGCCCCTTCTTCCTTTGCTATGTAGTGCTTTTAGATAGTTTTCTCCAACACAAGATAAATGGTCAGGCTATCTGATCATTCTTTTCAACCCAAGTCACTCCATCTTACAGTTGCAAAGGACAAAAGGGACAAACACTTTGAAAACAATGGAAAAGAAGAATGAGTAATTTTTGAAGAATCAACCCTGGCTAGCGTCTCAGTTTGCAGGTTGAACTTATTTTAGAATATTTGTGAGCCAAAAACTGCAGCAAGTTCAGTCTTCAAACCTGTATGCCTAAGAGTTTAGAATATTCATCTGTCAATTAAAAGGAAGATGATGTATAGGTCCTAAATCCAGAGTTCAGATTTAAGGTTTATATTCAGGCCTACTTATTGGAGATACATAATCTTATAGAGCTAAAATATCATTTAGGTAATAGTCCTTTAGACAACCGACTATTGACTACTTGGCTTATCCTTTTCTTACAAGTTTACATATGAAACTTTGTTAATGGAGACAGAACAAAGAAACACTAGTGGCAGATAAAATAATGTAATTTTACGTGAAGTTAATTTTTGATAGCAAGAAAATATTGTATCTAGTTTGGCAGACAGGAAGCATTTCTTTGTCAATTACATTTAGAATTTTAAAAAAAAGTGTAAAATGTTACTTTTTATCTTGGAGGTATTTATCCTTCATTCAGAGCTTTTGGTTTGGCAACCTCTGCTATTAAATACCACAGTCCATATTCAGAATAGATTATGCTGCATGTATTAGGCACTTACTTCCTGGCAACATGACTAATTCCTAATTTTACTACTCAACCTACTGCTTCCTCAAGAGGAAAAAGTCAAAGCATTAATGACGTTGTCCATGCGGGAGCTTAATGTACGCTACTGAATGCTGTTATTGAGGCACGTAAAAAAGATCTAATTACCAAAATTGGCACCAAATTATCATTGCTAGCAGGAAACAGGCCCATGTTTGAGGGTGTAGTACAAAATTGAAGTTAGCATGCACCTTTTACAAGCTGCATGATGTTACATACATCATTCCCCTCACCAAGGGGACAGCAATAGCAGGCACAAGGCATTGGATATGGACATTTTTGCTATGTCCTCATTGATTTGTGAGTTCATAAACAAACAGAGAGTGCTGTGCAGACAGCTAATCAGTCATGAAAACTCCTCTGCACACCTCTCAACATGAAGTCTTTTGAAGACAGTGTGTTTTCAGAAGTAGCAGAGCAGAGCAGAATGTATTTCAAACTGCCAGCTGTTTTCTACTGGCAACAGCTATAGTGGGTATGTCTTTTGGGTCCATTTCCGTGGTACATAAAGTTCAAGCTTAATATTTTTGCAAACATGGGATTAAAAATGGCCAGGTAATTCTCAGAAAATTTTTTTCTTTCACTTCATAAACTAGGCTATCCACAGGAGAAAAACATTTCTGAAATAGAAACTTCCTGCTTGCTGAGAAAAAAAATAGAATTTCTTTTCAATGCTTATTAAATATATATATATTAAAACTTTGTGCACCAGTAGCCTTATATTATGTAATACATTTCAGAAAACCTGAAATTAATTAAGTCCTTTTTTGCTTATTTAGTTTGATCTACTGCAGTACAGTACAGAAAAGAATTTAATGAACTGTGGAGGGGTTTCCTCTTCAGGAGAAAAATTTTCCAGCTTCTAATGGGAGCCAATTTTGGGATACTGATATAATGATCTGAGCACTGTTTAAATACTTACTATTGAATACACTTCTCAAAGCAGCCCATTCTGGAAGCCTGAGGGTCTGAACTATTGGCAGGACTATTTCTCCTGTACTTAATGGCATAAAATCCCCATACAAAATAGGTTAAATGTAGGTAGTAAAAGACAGGTTTTTTTAAAAAATTTCCCTTGAGATACAAATGAATGTTCCTTAAGTCTGTTTGTAGTTTCAGCTCTGATTTGAAAGGAGTTCTACTGTTTAATGGCAGTAAGACATGGCTTTGTAAAACTATTTATACGGCAGTGTATGCTACAATAAATGAATAAAGAGATTATGAATACCGACTGTAGATCAAAAATATATGGTATATCCATGTCTGAAAATGTTTACCATCCACATGGAAAGGTTGCCATGAACATATTTTCAAGACTGTCTCCCTACCTGCACATTTTCTAAAGTATGCTTTCTCACTGTAAGTCTTGTTTGATCATTTGTATGGGATTTACAGAGTCTAAGCAGCTTAGTGAGCATAATGACAGTAGTCCCAATAGTCCTATTAGGAGCCAGAAAAATCTGAGAATCCTAGACTGTACCAGTTATGCATACACAGAATGAAAATCCACTGCATGTAAGGTGAAGTGATAGATGTGCTTGTGTGACAAACTGGGCTGGATGTACTCGGGTAGCAAGTCTTATAAAGTCAAGGTGATCAGACTGCACATTATGGGCATTGCAGAAGCGACAGAGGCATGATAGATTCCATATATATTGGACTAATAAGTGCAAAGTGGTTGCGTAACATGTTTATTGGTTTGTAGTACATTACACATAAATATCATTGTTGACTTGTCAGAAAGATCTTTTCACATGTCAAATGTTGATGGACATGTACAAACAGCCTCTAAGGTGCAAAGGCTAAGCCCACACTGACAGCAGGGGAGACTGAACAAGCTTTGGACTTCACAAGCTGAAGTCTGCGCCTCAATGGCAAGAATAAAAACAAACTTTTAAAGGCTGACAGGCTGAAAAAGCTGTTCTGAGCTGTAAGGGAAGAACATGAGGCAAAATTAGACATGCACAAAACTACAAATAAGAATTGTAGAAATTGACATGTTCTTTTCTTAGCTGAATCAAAGTAATGGACCATATCTGAAAATCCTGCACAGGTTAAGCAGCTTTTCCTGTAGTTCAAGAACTACTAATACATGAAATTGAAGAAATCTTAGTCCTTTTAATATAATATTCTTTTATCCCTTACTGGATACCCCATATCCCTCATTGGATATTCTACTCCAATCTGTGTTTAGTTTTTACTTTGAAAATAATGCAAAAGACAGAGAACTTTAATCGAGAGCTGGAGTTTTTCTGAAGTAAGGAAATTCTGGTGCAGCAAAATACTTCATGGTTCACTTCATTTACACACAGAACGGACTGAAGATGTGACTGTGAGCCAAGATGCTGTTGCAGAAGTTCTGAATTAAATGCAGTAAAGACAGTTATATAAAGACAGTTTTTATATTGAATACACACAAAAAAATTCTATTAATGTTTAAAATCTTAATTTTCACTCAACATGATTGGCTTCAGGATGTGATAGTCTCATATTTTTTTCTTTCTTTGAAGAGTTCAGAGTATTTTTTATCTATTTTTTTTAATCTCTTGAAGGCTTGAAAAAATTCTGCTGGTGTGACAACTTTTTGTGTAGAAGAGCCTCTATGAGTAAGTGAAATAATTTTTTTCTCTTCTCAACTTTAAAATATTTTTTACATTTAAAAGATGATATTAGAAAAATGTATTTTCCCCAATATCCACACAGGACTAAGTCACAATACTTCCCTAGAGTTTCTGAAATGTCATCCTTACTATATCTTCTTCCATAGTTGTGAAGCACAGTTCTGTTTATTAGTCAACCAGACAGAACTTGGGCCTGCATGAATAAGAGAGACTCCACTAATTGTATGCTTCTAACAAAGCTTAAAATTTAGTGCAAGCACTCACCTACCAAAACTTTGGGAAAAAAAAAAAAAACTAAAACAAAACAGAACAAAATTCAACAATGCAAATTTTCTAGGAATAGTTCTAAAGACCTGTAGTTCACAAGGAAGCCATAAAAATACACAGATAATATTAGATTGTCAAATCTTCTTGCAGTTGAAGTGAATAGTATTTAAAAATAAAACATTCAGTTTAGAGGTCTTTGTACCACTTTTCACAGAGCAGAGCAGCTGGAAAGACAGAGACTTTGATCTACAGAGTCCTGCTTGGCAGCTGGGTGCCAGGGCAACAACTCTGTCCCCATACCATGTGCTGCCTGGCAAACTGTAAACAACTTGTGTCTCCATTATTGTGTTCTTTCGTATCTTCCTTTGCAAAAAGAATGTGATGTTGCCTGTAGTCCTGCTATATAGGCACAGCAGTGTAAGCGTCACTCAAAAAAACCCCAAACCTTAAAATGAAGAAACAGAAATAATTGCTTTCCAGTTTTTGAATTAAAAATTATGACATTAGGTTGACTTACTTAACATTAGAGAGAAAAGTAGTATAAGAAAAGAAATATTTGTTTTTACAGAGACATCTTGGTTTAAACACATTTAAATACCATCACTGACAGCTATTTAATTTCTTAACATGAGAGGCAGTAATTTGCCTTAATGTGCAACCTGCTAGTGAAACTATGAGCTATGAAGCACTGGTTTGTTATGTGGAATATTCACAGAATTTCTCTATAAAGTATCTGTCAGGAGATAGGCCTAATGATCTAGGCTCTGTATCTTCATACAGGCTAAAACTCTTATTTTTCTGCTTTGAAGAGTTCATCTTCACAATACAGTCTCAAAGGTTAAGCTTCCAGATGAGTAGGCGTCCTAAGTGGCTAAAGTAAACTACTGAGTGATTCAGTCTTATAGGCACAAAGGAAAAGAAGCACACTATTTTTATTTACAGAATAAATGAAAATGTGAAGTGTTTCTTGAAGGACTTGAGTTAGAAGGGATAATTTTAAATGCTACTGTATGCTAAAATACTAAAAATGAGATTATTTACATGTTACTTTTCCTGTGTGTCTCATTAAATTCTGTGCTAATTTTAAATAAATCTTAATGACCATATGCGACATTCAATTCTTTTTAATAAACTTGAAGAAAATGTTTCAAACCATTCCAGATTGTTGAGCTACATTTGTAAGTTTCTTTTTATTGGTCATCCTAAAATAAGACTTTGAGACAGATCTTTTCAACTATGTGGCCTTGAATAATGATGAAGTAAGTGATCACAGAGGTTTTTCTTATGAGTCTTTACAAAGATCTTATCAGCCTTGTCATAAACTTGTTACTGTCATAACTGTCAGTGATCACCTGCGAATATCTGATTACTTTTGGTATGACGAAGTTTGATTTGAAATTCTCCTCTCAAATTGTGTGCCAAATCATGTTAGATTAAGTTTTTATACTCTAGTAAAAGCATAAGTCACTCTCTTTGCACTCTGAGCAGTCAATTGTCTATTAACTTGAGATGAGACAGTGAAACAAAATAAGTTTGTATCAAAATTGGTAAGACATGTTAATATCTTACTGAGAATGAGAAGCAGATTATTTAAACTGACATAGAAGTCTTCTACAACATTTCCTCAGAGTGAAGAAATGCTAACTAAAACATTGCTAGGCCATTTATGTTTTTGTTATATTGCCTTCTCCTGTTGGAATTCTAAGTAGACAGAGATTTAGGCAAATATTGAAATGAAATATGTACTTTTATATAATATGTAAGATATAAATATGAACTGTTTAAAGGTCTATTTCATTTTAAAAGTAAGTTGCCAAAAATAAGTTTGGAAGTCTCTCTGCCCCACCAAGACAGTGACAAAAGAAGCAAGGAGTTTGTTCTCAGACATCAGAATACAACAAAAGTTACAGGACTTTCAGGAAAATTCTTCTCATGGCAACTTACATATATAAAATAATTCAAGTCTTAGTTAACCCCTAGAATGGACACATACTCTGGCTACTAAACCTTGTCTTGCATCTACCTTCTACCTTCAGGTGGAAAGTCTCTAACCTATGTCATCCCTGTGTTTGCATGTTTGATCTGAAATGCTGACTCTGCCCTGTGTTTCTGTGACTTCTGCTATCATCTGCCATGCTTGAGCTCACACACCGTAAGTGCACAGGAAAGATGCCTGGCTGTTACACATAACAATACCGAGATGAGCTATGTTACCTACACCACATAACAGTGATATGTCTTGACTCACCTTCTCCTGAAATACTCTAAATAAAAGATATTGAAATTTTACTAATTCAGAACTTTGAAATTACATGGACCATAATTTGTTTTACACCAGTGCTTTATAACTTCAACAGCTAGCAAAAATTTATCCAATGAGTTACATTAAATATCACTGAAATGAGAAAATAATTATCTTTCCCTGAGAAAGGTGGAGCATTTAAATACTCCTTAATAATAAGATAAAATCATAAAGTTCTGTGTCAGATAAGAAGTGAAGACAGATCAAAACTTTGTGTTGTGTTGACTGAGGAGTTTCTTGGGGACTGATGCTACAGACGTAGTGGGGAATAAGAAGAGCTGTTCTCTAAAAACAAAGTTTTCAGTTGGATCAATTTTGAAAGGAGCTTATGTAGGCAATATATGTGGAAATATATATGTTCTTTACCAGGTATGCAATCTGAACTACTACTGATTCATACGGACATGAAACAGTTTGCAAAAATTGTTTTCTATATTTAGACTTTTCTAACAACAAAAATATTTTTACTATTCTCTTTCGTGGAAAAATTAGAATAATAATTTTGTAATACTTCCAGTTGAAACAGACATCCAGACATCATCCTCCCGCTTGAACCAGGGTCAATTACCTCTTCATAACTTCTAGAATATACAAAGTGACTTCTGTCTAGATACATATTTTAGGATAGAATGACTGAGTTGTAGTCACTGTTATTGGAACAGTTCTTAACATCCTGTAAAGTATCAGTACCTGAATTCTCTGGACTCCACACATCCTACCTACTGGTCTGTTATGAACTTTCTATAATTAGTATTTCTCTCACAATAAATATGAGAAAAAATTATCCCCTACACTCCAAAATATTGAGTATAGTCTAAGCTTATTTGCAATTACTTTAGGCAATTCTGTAACGGTATCTGAATCACCACTAGGGCCTCAATGGTTGCCAAAGATAACTAGACTTTTCTTTATGAAATCTGTAGGAAAAATCAACATTATGTTTTTAAAGGTTCTTCATAGTTGAATGCAGGAGTGAAATAATCATCAGTAAAGGTAGCTCAGAATCAGTTGCTTAAAACACAGGGAGAAGTTAGAGGAGCTTTCTTAATCATTCTCATTTTGCCTAAACTCTGGCCCAGTTCTTCAGTTTTCAAGCAGTGATCGGCTTCAGGGACTGAAGAGTTCTTCCACAAAGACATTCTCATCCATTCCTTCTTCTAACTTAAAAATTTGTTTCAGTGTCTGTCACAGGGTTTTGAAATCTTGTAATGAGAAACAAGAAATGCATTCAATGAAGCCCTATCAAAAGCATGACTCTTTTATGGGATGCAGAGCCTGGAGGAAAAATTTCAGATGTCAGTCATAGATGTCCATGACTGCACTGAGGCTGCTAAACTCATGTTCAGTAAATGTCCATGCTTTACATTGGTATAAATACAGTTCAGGACAAGTTATCCACCTTTTTCCCTTATGGTATCACTTCCTTACCTGGATTATAATGTTTAAGTTGGAGACCTGAGAGAACATCCTATTTCAGCAAGCACAATGTTTTCAGCATACTGCTCAGTGAAATCTTAAGATGATGCAAAGGAGAGTCTTGTCATTTGTTTTGTGGAAAGACTAGGGCTTGTTCAGAGTGAATTCTATCTGAAAACAAGGTTCTTTCAACTACTACATTGCTTAATTTTCATCCACTAAATATTGATAGAACGACTGAGTCCGTCATCCCCTTATTCATGTGAGAAATAATTGAACTAAGAGTTACATAGTCACTTGACTATTCTTTTCCAGCTAATGGCATTGCACTAGAAAATGTGGATTCTCTTGCCATTTCCTGCTTTTGACTGGAACAGATAATGAGACTCCTGGGTGAAAGAGGAAACACTCTCATTTTCACTGGCGTTTCTGATATTATCTGTTAGCTAGAACTTCAAAGGCCTTTGAAGAAATTCAAATTCTGAGTAGAGTTTCACTTAGTAAATATAAAGGACAACAAGGGAAAATAAATCCAACTACAACTATTGTGACTTTTCTTGAAATGTAAGAATATGAAAAGAATTACATGTGAATGTACAGTGACAACAGTTTGTCATATAGTTTATTGATTTGCAAAGACTTTTACCAAAGAATATAGTGTAGTAAAGGAAAAAAATAAAGGAATCAGGTGTATATCAGAATTTTGTTTTATAACTCACAGCGACATAGGTAACAGTCAACTTGGTATAGAGACTTCTGAGGTCATTATACTGAAAGGATTCCCCACTGCGGAACCTGCTGGAGCACCAAGGTAAAAGGTATTACCATATTGGGACATTAAAAAAGTATGTCTCAGGAGAAGTCTGAATGGTCCCATGTGAGGGCTTCAAAATTTGCCTTATTGAGATTTTCCATATGTAGAAAGGAGAAAAACATGTGCAGTACTGGCCCATGAATTTACAGAAAGGGGATTAAATATTCAGGTGATCACTCCAAGATTCTTACAGAAAGATGACAAGAAGCTAGGCATATAAATCCCAGTTTGTTAAGTTAGTAAGGCACAATAGAGATGTTTATGGTTAAAAAAAAAATCACAAATTGCTCCTATACTATCAGACCAAGAAGCATAATTTCAACATCCAGTTGAAAAAAGAACCTGCCTTGATCAGTACCATTAAGAAAATTTTCAAAAGTTAAGTCTTAAAACTGCCAAGTTTTCATAATAAAAATCCACTGGTTTTGGGCCCCTTTGGTTTTATTTTTCACATGTGGCATCATTCTGTGTGACTTGAAGAGCATAATTCAGTGCCAAATGTGAGAACTGACCTCTGTGGGGCTTAGATGTCTGGAAAGCAGGGAAGAAAAATGCAATATCCTTCTAATGGTGTTTCAGTATTGCCACTGAACAATATGTATCATGGAAATACCTCCTAAGCTGAAATACTGGCACACTTCTCCAGAACTGTACTGACAGCATAAAACAAAGGAGTGAATCTGACATCAACACCATGAGGAGATGGCACCTGTCATGGCATAGCTACAGGTTACTCAGCAGAAGTAGCCTATTTGAGGTAATGGTGATAATTACAGGTGCTTTGAGCTCAACTTGACAAAATATTGATTGAAGTAATTAAGCATCAACCTGAAAGCAAGTTTTGTTTTGTTTTTTTTTGTCTTTTTACTGCTCTTGTGAGTATTTACCTCTTCTTAAGTGTAAGAGGTACAGAAAAACATATGCTTTACAATATTGAAGGAAAACAGGATTTGAATCTGTATGTCAAGTCAATTATTTTTTTCTGTTCTGGTTTTTATTGCTGCAACTTTATTAAATTACTTGGGTTAAGAATTCTGTGATGTTTTTGTGTGACAGGAGACTTTTGAGGCTTTCAACATCTCTCTGCAGGGCATTTTCTAGCTAGTTTGCTTGGTCCATTTTAATCTTTCACTTTTTAAAAAAAAAAACCCATGAATCACTGTACTGTGAAAATTCATTAATGTCCTTGGCAAATATGAATTAAAGGAAGTTTAATGGCTCTCATGAAAAGAAGCCCTTGCCCAATTTTTTTTGGCTCCAGATGAAGATCATCAGTATATTAGAAAACAAAATTGTGAGTGAAGAAGACTTGTATGTGTTGGGGTGAGAACTGAAAGAATCATATTAGCAGTGTTAGTCACAGATGGGGTTGATTGTAATATAATTGTAAACATACAAGATTATTTCAGAAGATCCTTTCCCACATTTTATTTCTGTCAGCCTTATGATTCTTAAAGAAGAAAACATTTACATGAGTAACTGGAATTTCTCCTACTTCTACTGAAACATTTATTCCAAGTTTTCCAGATTAGGCAAACATGAGTCTAGACATACAAAACTCCTTTAATTGTATAAATCAAGATCTTTATCTTAGATAAAATTTCATGCTCAGTTACACTGCATATCAGCATTTTAATAACGGTATACTTTTTTGCCAGATGCAGCTCACTGACCCTGAAAGCTAACTTTACATGACCAATGATAATGATGTCGATACACTCATGAAATATTAATGAATCTGAAAAAAGAGTAAACAGAGGGAAAGCCTTAAAAATTATGTTTTCTTAATCATGATATTTCAAACACAGAGAATTCCTCAAAGACTGACTAGTTTCTGTGAGAATTAGCTACAGCATCACTATGAGATATTTAGCAGGAGGTAATCTCCACATTTATAGTAGTTCTGAAGCTCCATTTTTAAAGAGACTTGAGTGCATGATATAGTTCTCATAGTTTTTCATAGTTTCATGGTTATGTCCAACACTAAACAGTTGTCTGTAACATGTTCCATAGAAAATACAAAACAAGACAATTTAACAATGTGATTTATTAATTTACAATGTCCCCAACAATCAAACTACACATGCACACCCACAATCTAGGTCTCAAGATTAACAGTAGTAGAAACTGAAAGACTGGTAGAAACTCAGTTGATAATCAGTTGCAGAAGCTTCCTGGGACTACAGTTTGGACTACTACTGTTTAGTAACCACCATATTTACTTAATATAGAAACTCTGATACATACTTTTTCCTAGTTGCTTGACATTGCATTGCCTACCTGGCCAAGTCACATGCAAACACACTAATGAGCTAGATAACTGCTGGATATTCAGATCTCACATTCATAACCATAATTGCTTGTGTTCAACAATAAAATCTGTTCTCTATTAGAAAATCCATATTTCTTCTTCTTATGCAGCCTGGAACACCAATCTCTGTTCAAACATGAGAAAAAAACTGAGAAGGGGAATGAGGTGCTGTTGGGTTCAGAGAAAGGACAGCTATACCATCACAGGCTTACAGTTTGAAGAATATGGCTAGAGAGGAGTGATATGAAGAAGAAATAAAATATATCCCTATAAAGCCCTCAGAGAGAAAAGAACATTTTAAATATCAGAAGAAAAATGGCATCACGTTAGAGAGAAAAGATTCATGTGGGAGAGATTAAGAAAGATTTTAGTAAAGTTGAGCTTTATCTGACAGTAAATTTATATAAGATATTGCTAGAAGACAGCCAAAGTAATATCTTTCTGAACTAGGAGACTTTTGTCATAACATAAAATTATCATAGACTTTTGTTTCATTTCATATGTCCATTCACCGTATTGTCAAAGCAGTTTGGAAAGAAAGTGCACTTTTGGTGCTGGTGAGAAAATTATTAAAAATAGGTTTAATGCAAATTATTATGTGATGACATAATGAAGACATAAAGTACAAAAGCTGCTGCTGCTGATGGTGATGATGGGAAAGAAGAATGCTGCAAGTATTGCTATATGTATTTAGGAATGGGATTTTAAATTACAAGTCAATCAGGTTTTGTTTCTTTTACTGAAAGTCAAGAAACATAATTATAAATGGGGAATAAATAAATGCCACTGCACTATCAAAATGGTACTTTTATTTCTAATTTTAGACTGCTATTTTGTCCTGCTAGTAGTGTTTTCTGTTGCATATATAATGGGCTTTCAGAAACGGTTGACAAATAACTGCAGGGTATGATGGGAGCAGCAGGTGCCTATTTTTCTGGTCCACATAAACCTTTACTCTCGATAAAACTTCACACTTCAAGAAATAATTAACACTGCATGTCACAGTAGAACATTAAAACCGAAAATAAATTATCACAGAATTAGCAATGGCCTTTAACTAAATACACCTAAACACCTAAAATCCTGACCAATTTATAATTCTCTTTGGCTATAGCAAATACAGGCAGTTATCTTCACTTATGGTTAGGTTACTTCTGTAGAAGTAATTTTCCATTTTCTATTTCTCCTAAAAAACCTGCTTTTACATCAAATCTGCCCAAATCTCTAGTAAGAAACCTTTTTTTCCAAACTAACCCCCTAAACTTTTTTCTCTTTTCTACTACAGAGCACCATTCTGTCTTAAAACTTTCTTTCTTCAGAAGACCAGAGTACAATACAGAAACAGCTATAGGAACTCATGAAACATTACCATTATGTCTGAATTAATAGTTGTTTAGAATATCTTGTGGATGATGTACTTTGAAGCAATCCATCAAAATAGTTTAGATGAGTTTAGATATTTTATTTCAGGTGGGATTTTTCTGAGGTGAACTGATCCCTCCTATGAGTAAGAATCAGCCAGGTTTAAATGTGTACCTTGAATTAAGACTCCTAAATGAAGCGTGTTTTCCTCCACACAAAGGCTAGAAGATATTGCATTGCAACTCAACAGCTGGAGAGAGCGTTTCTTCAGGATAGCTTGCAAAAAATATCAGATGGGTCCTATATGTTCAACACAGTACATCTCAGTGAGCAAGCATCTCCACCCACACCAGAGCAGGAGGCAGGTTTTTCTATACTAGCTCCATATGGTAAGAAGACTTGCCCAGAAATAGACACTTCATCTTTGAATCTTACATGAGCCTCAGAAGTCTTGAGTCTGTTGTTCCTACTCTTCAAGAAAAGGGTCTAACCCTGCTTAAATGAGATCAGTTCCTAGGGCCCTTTATTCACTTTTATCAGTGAGTTTTAAACAGATAATCACTATGAAATTACTGTGTTATTTTACAGTATTTGGTAAACTACTTCTCAATTTCTTGAACTAATGGTCTAATTTGGAAAACATAACTGGCATACATGGTATAAATTTTGTACTAAATGAACAAAATTCGCACCTCAGTCTTTTTCTAATTGAAGAAGATGACAGCAAGAATCAGGAGACTTGCTCAAAGCACATGTTGGTCAAACTAAACATCATAGGCAGTAGATAATATTGAGTTTTACTTTCTCTTTACATTGATAACTGTTTTAAATTTGATCAGATGTGTCCATTGAGTTATTAAGTACTTAATGGTAGCATCTTGCTGCATATCCCTAAACTTAAACAGGGTCATCTGTGTATAGAACTTGATGGCTTTTTAAAATTTCAAATTCCTACACATAAAGTGAAACTTTACTGATTGTAATGCAGAAGAGTCACTGATAGATTTCTATTTTCATTCATGATTTTTATCAATGAGAATAATTTTGTAAAACTTACCATGGGTTGTTAAAACCCATGTTGTGTTTGCATCTGTGTGTAAGGCAGAGTGAATGATATACAATGGGGAGTAACACAATGTTGAGACAGGAGACTTAAGACATTATCTGAATTTCTAAATTATAAATCTTATTTTCCACATCACCAGCCCTATGAGCCTACCTTTCTGTTGTGAAACTTACTAAATGTGAATAATCAATAGCCTTGTAAACATATTGGCTATGTTTCCTACCCAGATTTCTAGACTTGTAATGTTATGCCTAGTTTCATATCTGATGTCAATATTTTTTAAATAATAGAAGTTATTTTATGCTGACAAAATTTCCTTTTTTCTACAGACATTTGGGGCTCTTCCTGTGCTATTATGACAATGCAGAGTTCTGCAGATAAACAGCCCATGTCTGTGGGCTCTAAGACCTGTGGAACCAAGCTAGCTCTGTGTTAGCAATGGTTAGGGTGGGATTGAACTAACCAGTCAAGATGGGAGGCAAGATATATTAGATTAGGTTCATGGTGTGATAATATCTGTGGACTAGTTTGGAATGCAGATTGCTTAGGACATGTCTATTTAAATTAAAAATGGGACATACCTTTCAGTTTGCCCAAACAAATTTTGAAAGCTCAAAATTGCAAGTGGTTTTTACTGCCCTGCTTTCCTATTTTTTCTACTCCTTAAGATGAAGAGGAAAGAGGGATTGAGGAGAGGGTAGAGCAGGAGTGTTAACAATATTTTTTATTTTTAGTTTTATTTTTTTTTTATTCCAAACTTATTCTTAGGGCTTCAAAATGGAAATGCTTCTTGGTTCATTCAAAATAATGCTGTTTTTCTCATCAGTTGTTAACATGTTTCTTACATTTCTTTTCATTTTAATATCTTCTGAACAATTTTTCTGGGGTTTTGTCCCCCTTCAAGCATATTACAATCTCCAAATTCCTCCTGGATTTGTCCATTTAATTAAGATTAGTGTGTAAATATGACGGGACCTATTGCTGTAATGACTGCATGTGACCTCTTTATAAAGCTTATAGGAGTAGCTCTATAAGTTCTATTGGTACTCAGACAGACACTTATTAAAACAGACAGTGCTACATGGAAATGTTATTCATTTTAATAATGCCAGACAGTCTCAGGAGTATGACTGGTAATGGATTCCATCTGGTTTGGTTTGTCTCTCTTCTGCCTCAGAATGACTATAATTAGCTCAGAATCTATTAAGCTCTATAATTTCAATCCTGAAATAAGCTAGGTGCCTTCATAGAAGTTTAAAGGTAACATACAGACTTAGATTTTCATTTTAGGAGGTAAAGAATTGATTTCAGTTAATCATACATTTGAATACATGATTTAAAATATCAAATAGGTGAATTGGATATGAGCTAAAGATAGTGGATTACATGAAAATAAGCAAAATGATTGTTTGGATAAAGTATTAATGGGCTTCTTATCACTCAAAAAAATCTGAATTTACTTGAAATTGCTAATACAGGATATTTACTAGCAATTCAAAACCAGAAATTTGAGAAGCAAAATACTTTATGTCTCCAAAAAGTAAACAAACATTGAGAAATTAATTTTGTCTTTACTGATGGTGTTATTAATGACTTTGACTCATTATACAGTATTTTTGTGACTCTTAGAGATTTCTGTAATTATTTCCCAACAAACGAAACTTTGTCAGACATTACATTCCTATGGACACAGAAAAGTAAGTAATTTTTTTTATCTTAACATACACTTAATCATTTATATAAATATAGGCATGCCATCTAAATTAAAAACTCTTATAAAACCCCAACAAGAGTTTACTTACATCTCTCACATGAAAATAATATAAATTTGCTGGTGTCAGAGAAGAATAAAATGAGAAAATGGAAAACATGTATGTGATTACACTTTTCCTTCTTTTCCAGTGATTGTTGTTTATTTCCCTTTAATCTGCCAAAGAACTTTCTCTTAGCATCTATTTTTAGTAATTGGCTGAAACATACTTTTGACTAAGATGACAGAGATATTATTTAGCATAAAAGTTTATTTTAAATGAAAAAAATAAAAGACTTGGCCATCTTACAGTGATGCAATATAAGGCTGCTGCATTAGAAATTTACACCTTCAAATCAGTAACAGAAAATGAAGTAGAATTAAGATCAGTTATTCTAGCAGCACAAAACACAGTAAAAGTTATCTATGTCAGGTCCTATGCCAGTTGAAATACAATGGTTTTGCAATGGGAAGCCCTAAATTGGGAAGTAAATAAATCCCTAGTCTGAGGAAATAAGAACTGGCAAGTCTTACTAAATATAGTGAGAAAAACATAACTCAAGATGGGAAGGGTGAAAGCTGATATCAAAGAGAATAAACTATATACAAACTGAAATCAACAAGTAGATGAATTATCCAGAATTAGGGAAAGAAAATCAGGAAATACATCAGATTCCAAATGGTACTAAGGCAATAGTTAAAATAAAAATTGGGACATTCAGGATGAGATGCGCTTTACTTTGAAACTCAAAACCAAGGTTAGCCTCTAAACAGAAAAATATATGGAACCACACTTACAGAATATCCCCAATGTAAATTGAAAACAAACATGGAATTGGTGTATGGTGGAAATTTCCTTTTTTCTAGCACGGTAAGCTGTCTGAAAAAAAAACAAAAAAACAAAACAAACCAAACAGAAAAAAAAAAAAAGAAATGCAACTTCTATATCTGTGTTTATGTGTGTCTGATTTGATTTAGGAAAATTTGTCATAAATCTTATGTGAATCTTGCCATTTTTCAATCTTTAAGTATCTTTAAGATAATAATAATAATAATAATATAATCTTTAAGATTATAGTAAATTTTACTAAATCACTCCAATAACTCTCTGATGATGAAGTATTGTTAAATCATACAATCTAATCTTGTGATAGTGCTAAAAAAATTGANTATTTTAAATGAAAAAAATAAAAGACTTGGCCATCTTACAGTGATGCAATATAAGGCTGCTGCATTAGAAATTTACACCTTCAAATCAGTAACAGAAAATGAAGTAGAATTAAGATCAGTTATTCTAGCAGCACAAAACACAGTAAAAGTTATCTATGTCAGGTCCTATGCCAGTTGAAATACAATGGTTTTGCAATGGGAAGCCCTAAATTGGGAAGTAAATAAATCCCTAGTCTGAGGAAATAAGAACTGGCAAGTCTTACTAAATATAGTGAGAAAAACATAACTCAAGATGGGAAGGGTGAAAGCTGATATCAAAGAGAATAAACTATATACAAACTGAAATCAACAAGTAGATGAATTATTCAGAATTAGGGAAAGAAAATCAGGAAATACATCAGATTCCAAATGGTACTAAGGCAATAGTTAAAATAAAAATTGGGACATTCAGGATGAGATGCGCTTTACTTTGAAACTCAAAACCAAGGTTAGCCTCTAAACAGAAAAATATATGGAACCACACTTACAGAATATCCCCAATGTAAATTGAAAACAAACATGGAATTGGTGTATGGTGGAAATTTCCTTTTTTCTAGCACGGTAAGCTGTCTGAAAAAAAAACAAAAAAACAAAACAAACCAAACAGAAAAAAAAAAAAAGAAATGCAACTTCTATATCTGTGTTTATGTGTGTCTGATTTGATTTAGGAAAATTTGTCATAAATCTTATGTGAATCTTGCCATTTTTCAATCTTTAAGTATCTTTAAGATAATAATAATAATAATAATATAATCTTTAAGATTATAGTAAATTTTACTAAATCACTCCAATAACTCTCTGATGATGAAGTATTGTTAAATCATACAATCTAATCTTGTGATAGTGCTAAAAAAATTGATGCTACCTCAAAGTTGTGTAGGATCTTTATTTCTCATCCTTGACACAGCCTCATCATTGGGATGTTTAAAATCAGCCAGTAGAAAGTAAGAATCAGCTTTGAATTTTAATGAAATAAAGGTGTAAGTAAGATTACAAGTGGGTAAATTATTATGCATAATAATAACTAAGCCAGGAAAACTACTAAAAGTGACACACCTCTGAACAAACACTGAGTAATTAGCAATTCATAATTCTGTTGCTTAAATACGTATTATCTAAAGTTTATNAAATTGGGACATTCAGGATGAGATGCGCTTTACTTTGAAACTCAAAACCAAGGTTAGCCTCTAAACAGAAAAATATATGGAACCACACTTACAGAATATCCCCAATGTAAATTGAAAACAAACATGGAATTGGTGTATGGTGGAAATTTCCTTTTTTCTAGCACGGTAAGCTGTCTGAAAAAAAAACAAAAAAACAAAACAAACCAAACAGAAAAAAAAAAAAAGAAATGCAACTTCTATATCTGTGTTTATGTGTGTCTGATTTGATTTAGGAAAATTTGTCATAAATCTTATGTGAATCTTGCCATTTTTCAATCTTTAAGTATCTTTAAGATAATAATAATAATAATAATATAATCTTTAAGATTATAGTAAATTTTACTAAATCACTCCAATAACTCTCTGATGATGAAGTATTGTTAAATCATACAATCTAATCTTGTGATAGTGCTAAAAAAATTGATGCTACCTCAAAGTTGTGTAGGATCTTTATTTCTCATCCTTGACACAGCCTCATCATTGGGATGTTTAAAATCAGCCAGTAGAAAGTAAGAATCAGCTTTGAATTTTAATGAAATAAAGGTGTAAGTAAGATTACAAGTGGGTAAATTATTATGCATAATAATAACTAAGCCAGGAAAACTACTAAAAGTGACACACCTCTGAACAAACACTGAGTAATTAGCAATTCATAATTCTGTTGCTTAAATACGTATTATCTAAAGTTTATTTTAGATAAGGCAATACATAAGGTTATGCTAATAAAGCAAAATATTCTGAGTAGGCAGGAAAGATGAGGCTCTCAAATCTGAACAGGAACTGAATTTCTTCTATTTAAACATCTTGTCTAACATTTGCAGAATTTCATCAGGTTACTAGTGTTAAGTTCATGACTTCATTCACAATGACAATTTGTCCTTTGAAGAAGAACAGCTTTTGAATTTTAGATTTCTATAACTGGACACCCTACCATACTCCCAGACTACATTCAAGCCATATTTTTAGTTTGTTTTTTCAGCTTCAGTTTCATTTTTCAGAGTTAGAACAATGCTAGTATTTTTTTCTGCTTTCAATTGTATCTTTTCTTTATAAATATTTATGGGTCATGAACTTACCACTGCTTCACATCATCTTGGATAAATTACTGGCTGTCACTGAAAGCAAAAAGCAGCCTTGTTACAGTTCTTTTCTGGCCTCTTCCAGCATTTCTAACTTTTCTGCCATGTAAATAAGATA
>WBNH01002704.1:651351-662009 GCA_013401255.1 Urocolius indicus | reverse complement strand
AAAAAAAAAAAGAAATGCAACTTCTATATCTGTGTTTATGTGTGTCTGATTTGATTTAGGAAAATTTGTCATAAATCTTATGTGAATCTTGCCATTTTTCAATCTTTAAGTATCTTTAAGATAATAATAATAATAATAATATAATCTTTAAGATTATAGTAAATTTTACTAAATCACTCCAATAACTCTCTGATGATGAAGTATTGTTAAATCATACAATCTAATCTTGTGATAGTGCTAAAAAAATTGATGCTACCTCAAAGTTGTGTAGGATCTTTATTTCTCATCCTTGACACAGCCTCATCATTGGGATGTTTAAAATCAGCCAGTAGAAAGTAAGAATCAGCTTTGAATTTTAATGAAATAAAGGTGTAAGTAAGATTACAAGTGGGTAAATTATTATGCATAATAATAACTAAGCCAGGAAAACTACTAAAAGTGACACACCTCTGAACAAACACTGAGTAATTAGCAATTCATAATTCTGTTGCTTAAATACGTATTATCTAAAGTTTATTTTAGATAAGGCAATACATAAGGTTATGCTAATAAAGCAAAATATTCTGAGTAGGCAGGAAAGATGAGGCTCTCAAATCTGAACAGGAACTGAATTTCTTCTATTTAAACATCTTGTCTAACATTTGCAGAATTTCATCAGGTTACTAGTGTTAAGTTCATGACTTCATTCACAATGACAATTTGTCCTTTGAAGAAGAACAGCTTTTGAATTTTAGATTTCTATAACTGGACACCCTACCATACTCCCAGACTACATTCAAGCCATATTTTTAGTTTGTTTTTTCAGCTTCAGTTTCATTTTTCAGAGTTAGAACAATGCTAGTATTTTTTTCTGCTTTCAATTGTATCTTTTCTTTATAAATATTTATGGGTCATGAACTTACCACTGCTTCACATCATCTTGGATAAATTACTGGCTGTCACTGAAAGCAAAAAGCAGCCTTGTTACAGTTCTTTTCTGGCCTCTTCCAGCATTTCTAACTTTTCTGCCATGTAAATAAGATAGTAACTCACTGTTGCTATTACAGGGAAAATGCCACCCTTTAAAAGCTTGTCATCACCTAGAACCTCATTTTAATTGTATTTGAAGTAGTCTTTTGCAGGATCAGTCAATATTTCTGTTCTCCTAAAAGTATGATTCATATTTTAGTCCTTTAGTTTTGATATTGCTTTTCTAACGCCTGTGGTAAAATGAACTAACTCTGATTGTGATGATTTATACTAACAATTGAAATATTATCCTATTTTAACTGTAATGTAAAAATTCTGCATTTTTTTTCACTCCCCCCTCCAAATTTCTTGGTGGACAACACAGTGTACACGAATCGGAAATATTCTTTTGAAGCAATTTATGCAAAACACACATCGAGCTGCATTAGCAAGAGTGTAGTCAGGTGACAAAGGTAAGTAATTATTCCCTTCTCTTCAGTTCTCAAGAGGCTGCATGTCAAGTGCCATGTACTGCTGAGGACCTCCTGGAACAAGAATGACATTTACAAACTCGAATGAGTTTGCTGGAAAGACACAAATATGGTCAGAGGATGGAAGCACATGACGTTCATAGAAATGACTGAAAAAGTTGTGTTGTTTTGCCTGGAGAAGTCAGAAGGAAGTAATCCTGTAGAAAGAGGAATAGGCTATAAATGAAAACATACCTAGAAAATAAAAATAGGAAGGACTAATCAGGACAATTACCTTAGTGCAGCTTCTTTGAGGGAACAAGTGCAAACGGTAACTGTGCCTGTGCATTTCATCTGCATTACCAGGCTGAAGTTCAGTGCCAAATCTTCACTAAGCAAACTAAAAAAACCAAGAAGCATTTATATAATTTCATAGACTTACTTGCAAACATGAATAAAACTTACAGTATGCAAAAAATTCAATAACTAGAAAAATACATTTAATATAGAATATAAATGAGAGACATATCTAATGACTTATTAATAATGAAAAATAAATATATTTCTAAATGTTACTAAACCATTCAAAAACGTGAATTGTCATGGCTTGTGAACATTAACTCATCAACAGAAAGGCATTATTTGTGAATTCTAACAATAGCATTTGAGTATACGGGATATACATGTTAGCATGCTATTAATAATATGTAGGTCGCGTCTTGCCCACACTTTCATAAATTACCTGTTTTTAGAATGCAAGGCTTGCCTGTCTTTTACCACTGCACTTTGCTTGTTAATACTTGAGGCTTTGGTTATATTACATATATTCAACATAGAATCATAGAATTCTTTCCACTGGAAGAGAGGGTGATGGAGCAGTGGAACAGGCTGCCTAGAGAGGCTGTGGAGTCATCTTCCTTGGAAGTCTTCAAGACCCGCCTGGATATGTTCCTGTGCCACCTGATCTAGGTTTCTGCAGGGGGGTTGGACTAGATGACCTCTAAAGGTCCCTTCTAACCCTATCATACTATGTTTCTATGATTCTACGATCATCAAGTCCAGCCTTTGTCCCAGCCCTATCAACCTTTAGACCATTCCCCTTAAATGCAACATCCAACCGTCTCTTTAACACCTCTAGAGACAGTGACTCTACCACCTCCCTGGGCAGGCACTTTTAACACGTGCCCCAGGGAGATTACAGACTTCTCTATTAAGTGGGTCCAAATGGCATATTGGGCCCTGTGTTTCCTTCAGGAAGGAGTCATGCACAACAATGACATGTCTAGTTTTCTTTTTTGGAGACAATTTTGATGCTTGATATAGGGCACCTTGGTCTTGGTGGCGCTTCTGAGATGGGTAAACTAACCACCTCTCCATCAGTCAGTTCCTCCTGCAAGGCTCTATATCTGTTCTGCAAGAGGAGCTGGGAAGGTAGGATAGGATGGGAGGGGATTTTTTTGCTTCCTCAAGCAGGAGCTTTATTCCAATTGCCCTCATCTCTTTGGTCCCCTCCTTTTGGCTGGTGGCAATAGGAGAGGAGATCCTCTGCTTTTTGTGGAGCTTCCACTTGCTGCTTTTGCCTCAGGGAGTGACTCCACCAATCTATCTCCATCTCCCATTCCCTGATACTCCTTAACTTCTCCACTTCCTCCTTAAGCTCTGCCACAAGACTGAGCAGATATTCACCTGATCTAATCGGACACAAGTGTGGTCTCTATTGTATTGCTTGTGAGTACAGTAACTGGGAAATTATGTCCAGGAAGATTAAGAAGATTGATTCAACTGATTTTGTTTCAGCATTTGTAAAGCCTTATGCTTCTGCTTAATCACAAATGCTTAAAAACTACACCAGTAACCCCCATGATTTAAATAGGTTACAAAACATTCCCTAGTGGAATTCAGCTCACTGTATATAGTGAGGAGACGGTTTACCTACATTCTAGCTACATGTCTATGGTTTTATGAATCCATTAATTTCTTCATTCTTCCATAGATCTCTAAGGTCTTTGTAATGCACTCAATCTCCCAGCAGCTCTTTGAAGCTGGGAAACTTTACCTCCAATTTATTGTAACACAGAGAAATTGTAGATTCAAAGACTCTTCAGTAAATATTTAAAAAAAAAAAAATAGGCAATGAAAAAAATCACTGCAGTCCTTCATTATAGCTATCAAATGCTTGAGACCTTTATGCACTGCTGGTACCAACATTTTGGATCATGATATTCTCTAGATACACACATAAGACAGTCTAAATCTAAGCAGACAGTCCATTTTGTGAAGTCTGGTAACCCATTTCCCACCTAATTCTGTTGCTGAATATGCAGAATTGCAACAAAGTGTCACCTGAAATAGCTGCAGCTCCTGATTTAGTAGACATTCCAAGACACCTCTCACACATTTCTGCATAGAAATGGACAATCACTCTTTTACTCAAAGACCTGGCTTCAAGGAGGAGATGGCTGATATTATATACCTTTAGTATCATACCCAGGTAGATCAGTCACTTAGGAAATACTAAACAGGAATTCGATTCATTTGAGTAAATGTAGAAGTTTAAATCTAGAGCTCATACGTTTATGAAGTGTACACTCGCCACCCAAGCACAAGATAAAAAGAGATGATCATTTCAAAGGAGATGCTAGAATGGAACATCCTTCATTACTTTTATTCAAACATTCATTTCTGCACATTGTCAGGAAACCACTGGTTGGGTTAAAAAATTTTAATTAGTTTGCTAATCCATAGAGTATTAATGTATCCTTTTACTTTAGTTTATGTAATTACATTAATTAAAACCACATTCATACTGTCCTAACCACCCAGCTGTCAAATGGAATTATGAAATGAGTAATTACATATATTCTTCAATGTGACAATGAACATGGTTCATTTTCTATCGGTACTCAGATTTCTTGTAAGAACTCAGGAGCTTCATTTCTGTAAAGTCGTTAAGATATACCCAACTTAAAATTTTACTCAAGTTCATCTTCATTCACCAGAAAGTTTTGTCAATATGTTTAAAATTAAAGTAATAAGAAAACCTCAGTCACTCCAGTGTTTTGGCTACTGCTAAGGAATGGAGAGAGAACAATTTGGTGAGCACCTGACAATCACAGAATCACAGAGTCATAGAATCACAGAATGGTAGGGGTGGGAAGGGACCTTTAGAGATCACCTAGTCCAACCTCCCTGCAGAAGCAGATCCACCTAGATCAGGTCACACAAGAACTTGTCCAGTTGGGTTTTGCAGACCTCCAGAGAATAAGACTCTACAATTTCCCTGGGCAGCCTGTGCCATTGCTCTGTCCAGTCAAAGTCAACCCACCACAATTGTTGGAGCTAATGTCTACTTCCTAGATCCATTCCTAGAAAAATTTTGTGCAATATTGAAAATAATATTTTAGCTTTTTAAACTTTTGCTAATTTGGCATGGAAATTCAGACATCATTTATAAGTGTTAAAACCAATTCAAGCCCATAAGCTCACACAGAAAGGTATTTGTGCTTGAATTTAATTTCCTCTATATTGTTAAGGCAAAAATTGCTATATAAATTATCATACTTAATTATATGGTTTAGTTATTAAGATAAATCAAAAAAACCTGCAAAACTCTTAATATTTTATTAAAATATTTATCTAAACTCATTTTTGCCCTATTAATTTAATTTCTGTGAAGTTAAGAATAGATACTTGGTTTGACTAAAGTATTATGAGTAGCAATAATGTGCTTCTGGAAGTATGAGAAAATTGATCAAGTATATTTAACCTAAACAACTTATTGTCGAGGTGCCTTCATTTAGCACTTCATTGTTTCTTATAGATAATATTGTATTCACCAAGAACATTGAAAGAGATCTGTAATTCTGAGGTTGTATATCCTGTAATTCACTAAAATACATGTATCATCCTCCAATTAAACTGAAAACAAGATCTAGAGTAAATCAAATTTTTTTAATAGAAAGAAATTAGAAGTGTTTAGTACTTTAACAATGACCACCATAGACATCTCTTTTAAATAAATAATATAGGGAAAAAATAAGATAAATTCCGTTTCCAGGATGGATTAAGAACACATTTCAACTGCTAGATAATATCACATAATATTGAAATGATTGAATGCATTGCATTTGAAGGATCTTTGTTTCTTCCAGATTATTCATTTTGTAGGAAAGCTTCATCCAAGAAGCTTGGGTTCAGTGCTAACCTATGCTCAGAATTGTGGGAAACAAAATAAAATTATGTATGCATTTTTAAAGTAATAGAAAAAAAAAATAGAGACACTGAGCTAGTTCAGAAGCTATAAACATTCTTAATACATTAGACTGAAGTGCAATATATCTTGCATTATCCTAGCTAGAAAGAAGCTGGTAGCTGGGGAATTCCATTTGACTGACAGGACAATTTACACAGACAAGACTGGAGATGAAATAATATTACAGAATGACAGATTTAAGTGGATAAGTTTATTGAGCTAGACAATATCATAATAAAGAATAAGACCAATGTCTCCAGTTGATTTCCCAAAACTTATACTATCTCCTTGATTTAGAGATCCTTAAGGTATGAAGGGAAAGCACAGGCTGTATTATAAACTCTCAGAATGATTGTGTGGGACTCACTTGGTTTGGAAATGTTTACCTCTAACTGTGTCCTTTACAATATTGAAAAACAGAAGAAAACCTACCTAGTTTATGAAGGTACTTTTATTATACATGCACACACATGGATGCAGAAGCACATTACTAGATAAATAAAGCAAGCTTTCAGACAGGGTGTTAATTCAGCATCCATAACATCACCTTGCAGTTATATTTAATTAATAGGGAAGATTAAGTTAATTTCATGAAGATCTTCAGAGCGATGATATTCAAATGAACTACAGAATGGTATACAAGTACATTTCTTCTCATGAGCTGAAAGTAATTGACAAGGTAATTTTCCTGTGACCTAAAGCAGAAATCATTTAGTCCTAAACATCACTAATTCTCTGCACTTAAATGCTTAATACAGTTTTATGATTTTTTCCATACAAACTCTTTTAGGGAAGGGAGTCCTGAAAACTCTTATGTAAGATTTCATTGCACTAAGGCTGTCTGAATAAATGTCTTGAAAATTCCTTCTCCTAGTAATACATTTAAATTGTCACATATAATCTCAATATGAGTACCTATGTGTTTATAGCTATTGGATCAGAATCAAAATATTCACCATGGTGCAGGACAGAGTACAGGTTGGGAAGCAGAAGGTGACTTTATTACTAAATGTTCTCTCAGAATAGCAAATTATGACTAACAATAGTGTTAGTCAAAACAAGCAGCTTGACATTCCTATCCATTAATTAGCAGCTGATGAGCAATTCCAAACAGCATATAATTGCAAAGATTAGTACTAATAGTGAAAGTTTGTTCTGTTCTAATGGAGTGTCATGAGTAGTTGATTTTCATTTTAGCACCACCAAAGTAACGTCACATTAGAAGCCACACTAGTACAGACCTTATTCATCAGAGACCTATTTACCTTTCTTTCTGGAGGGAGCACCCTCCTGGCAAATTGGAGTTTCTTGAATTTGAAATATGGATATCCTAGTCAATTTTCAAGTAATATGACTGGGGAAAAATAAAACAAACAAAACAGAATTTGATAATGTACTTAGAGGAGGTTATAATATTAAAAACACGCACAATAACTAATTTTAGGAAATAATCTTTTCAGTGAGAACTGTCTTTTAAATCAACTGTTTTTAACCATGTTAATAGGTATTTGCATTACGAAATGACTAAATAATTGAGGGTCTTTGCTATCTGTCTCACAGTAATGTGTTAACTGGAATAATTTAATGTGCTGTTTCTGCATGGTTAGATATCTGTGTACCATGGGCATAAGTGATACTTTGATCCTTTAGGTTTCTCCTTTGTTTAATGTATCAGTAGCATTAACATTGCAGTTCTGCCTAAATTTTTACACAATGATGCTCAAAAAGCAAATATGACTGCAGTAGCCAAGCTTTTTTCATGAGTATCATGCCCTTTTCATAAGATATTATGGAAGCGTGTGAGTGATATTCAGTTATCCTAATTTCTTTTTTTTACTAGTAAACTGAGTTTACAGTTTGTGCAATTACCAACTATATCTATCTTTATAAAGAAATAAAGTGGGGCCAAGTGGAAACACTACTCTATGATCATTTGTATCATTTAATTATTTGCACATTAACTGGAACAGACTTGGCTTGAGCCAAATAGCATAATCCCAAACAGTTTAGTGACATGATCAGAAGGAGAGTGTAGGAGTGAGTAAAGTGCATGGATGAAGCCAGCTTGTTTGTTGGAAGAAGAATATCTAACCAGCTGGACTTGAGCTATGCTTCATCATTCAGTTTTGGGGTTAGAGAACACTATTTTTCTATTAGAGATGTGTCATTGGTTAAAAAGGTCAGCCTAAGCTGTAGTAAGTCTAGGATAAATGCTGATACTTCTTCTGGACAAAAGGTAAAAGGAGAATATAGGTGTTGCTGGAGACTTCCGGCAACTTCTATCCGGTCAATGACCACGAGGACCAGCCTGCGTCCTCGGGCCAAATGAGCACTGACATCTATGAGATGGATGCAGCAAATGGCGTTTATTGCGCGGTTACTTCGGTTTATATACCCTCCTATCACTATCGCGTGCATGCTCGGGGAGGTCCCTACGTCTTTCCGTACATCGCGAGATCTTCCGAGCGCCGATCCCTACATATAGGGATGAAACTTTTTATAGCCATGCTTAAAGCTTGCCAGTTTTGCATCAGTGTCTAGCCTTGAAGCTGTTTTGAGGCATGACTGAAATGCACTTTAAGGATCTGAAAGATACTCAGATTGGAGGCTCTTGTTCTCCACTCAAAGTCTGCTGTAGCTTCATCAAATTATTTACTTTGTCCATTCTGGAAGGAATTACAGTAAAAGAGATTTAAGGCAATACAAAACCAGATTTGCCCAGTTTTGACCAGTGTATATACACTTTGAAGAAGGACCCTGCAGAAATATGATATGCCTTAGGCAATACTGAGGAGACATGCTTGCCCATTACCAAAAAGCCTCTATTTCTGAAATAAAAGTATATACATCTTTTACTATTTATATTATCTCCATTAGGGTTAAGAGGAGAAAAAATATGTATAGAACATCACAGACAGTCAAGCTACACTGGAAAATGGGGAGAGCGGAATCATCAAATCAAGATACGTTAGCATTCATAGCAATCCTGTCAAAGTTACTCTGCATTGAATAATAGAATTATGACTAAGTAAGTTACTTTTGCCTTCTGAAGGGAAATGTTATTTTAAATAGATTAAGTAATTATCACCTGCAGGTCAGTTGTATCAAGTACCTTCTCCACAGGTACGTTTAAAAAGTATTTTATATTTTGCTATGCACTACATAATTTCATGTATACTAATGGTGGTGAGTGTCATATGTTCAAAATATAGCCTACCTCAATGTTTTTTGATGCCAAATTGTTTTGGGTCTTTTTTTTTCCTATGAGGAGTCTAGAATTGGCAGTAGAATGTCTTCACTGTAAAGCATATACATTTTTCATTATTTACCTTGAATAAATACAAGGCCTAAAGGGTATACACAGCTTGATTTCTGTCACTTATTTAATACCAAGTCAAATATGGTGAATACAGCTCTACTCAAGAGAAAAGAATAATTTTAAATAGAAAAGGAAGAAAGAGACTTATTTTTGTCAAGCAGTCTACTATGTTTCAGTCAGGTTGTTAATGGTAGTAATTCATCTCCTGTCGATTACTTCTATAAATACACCAATTATCTCAAACTTTTGAGGCTTCATTTGGAATGGAGATGCGTTACTTCCGTCATGTGTACAATAAACTGTTTCAGAGAGATAACTAATTTCTTGGCTTAAAGTTCAACACTAGACAATTAGGAACATCTTGTTAGTTTTGCTTTCACTGGCATATGTGATATTTATAGTTTCTATCAACAATTCTTTTCATGGTTATTAAAATAAAAATTTATCCGTGTCAATGTCATCTGCATTTAGAAATTTGGTGCCAAAAACAGTATATCCATTCAGCACAGTAATAAAAGTCTTTCATAGCTATAACTAACTTTAACATAATTCATCATTATTGGAAAAGACAAAATTCTATGGAATTTTCTCATGCAACTGTAGTAAGGATTCAATGGGCATTCATATTATATACCAAGCTCTGTGTGGATTTATGTATCTCACCGTTTTGACTTACAATGAGCCAAGACTGAGCTGGCTGATCACCTGTATTTCTATGTATTTACATAGAGGAAAACTAAAACCAAAAAGAACAAAACACGGAAAAAAGCAAGCTGGAATCTCTTGAGAATAGGAGTTGATGTGAAATGCAATTAATGCCTCCCCACCATTGTCTCAGTTCCAACACTATGAGTAAAAGTTGATCAATGGTAAATACACTTTCAGTGGTCCTCTTTAATGTCAACTAGGAAAATCATTTATCATTGTTATCTTTGACTAATATCTGTCCCTCGTCCCAGCCTCAGAACTACTCTGGGAAGATAACACAGGTGTAACCAAAGGGTCTTTTGGTAAAGAATGACAAGACATTTCAAGTGTCATACTTAATATTATACTGAAGAAAAACCATCAGGGAAGCAGAGTAGGAAGAGGAGAAAAAAAGAGCTTTATTCCAGATGTGCTTGTATGACAGACCTGAAAATATATCAGCTGTTTTCTACATAATTCCCTATTCTATCAGTACTGTCCTGTTGCTCTGTACTTAAAGACTTGAGGTTTTAAACAGAAGGTAAGTAAAATTCTCTTCCTTATCATTTGGATTCACAATGCATCGGCTGTTTTTAATAGTTGTTGGATATGTCAGCATTTGATCTGATGTCCCTACAGTCTGAATGACTTTTTGTCTACAGAAAAAAAAAAAGCAGTCTTTAAGTAACAAAAAAAAAAAAACCCAAAAAAAAAAGAAGAAACATACATGTTGCAGAGAAGGGTCTATTTATTGACTCAACGATGTTGTTGTAAAAAGGTGTCATGGTTTAGCAAGGAGTTGCTTTTGCTTAGTAACAGGGGGAGCGGGTTGCAGTGAAGACCCGGTAAAAGTTTTTTAGACTCTCCCCCGACTCCTGGGTTCAGACCCACCCCCCGGCCCGGCTGGGCCAATCTGGCGCCTCTGCGATCACTATTTAGGGACGGGAATTTGAGGTGCGAGGCGGGAGGTGTAAGAGTGGTA
>WBNH01002704.1:638618-651066 GCA_013401255.1 Urocolius indicus | reverse complement strand
GGTTTTGTGTTTTAGTTGGTATTAAATTGTTTTCTGTTTTTCTTCCCCAAGCCGAGTAGCCTGGTCTGTTTTGTCCTGCACCTTAAGCGGCAATTAAGCCCTCCCTGCCCTTTAGCAATCCTTTAGTCTTCGGTACTTGAGGCTAATCGTGGTCTTTTGTTCCCTGATGGGCAGAAACCACGACAAAAGGTCAGTTCTAAATTTTAACACAGATTTGAGAAGAGTTCAGAGTAGCACATCTTGATCTCTCAAAATAAAAGTTCACTTTTTTCACGAGAAATAGCATTTTAAAAAACAAAATTTAGTTTTCAGCTGAGAGATAAAAATTGAAATGAAAATACAATGCTTTGAAATTACTGAAGTAATTCTTTCAGTTTGACCTGAGATCTATGGTTTTTACACTTTTGATCTGAGAAAATCACCAAGATTTTCTCTTGAAGTTCTGTTTCAGGACTTTTATCCTCTTTTATCATGATAGTTTCCACCCAATTTTATTCTTTGATCATGAGTTGGAAGCTTAAGCAGCAGTTCTGGAAAACCCTTAATTGTGAACATTCATGTGATGACAGTTTGTTGAACACGAGTAGTGCTGTTGAGTAACGGTAAGTGAAAGATCTGTACAAATCAAATTTCAGTAACCATGAATCATATTAGTGCTGGTGCAACTCTCCACATTTTTTGCAATGGAATTCAAGTCTGTGTTTAATAATCCCAGTGAAGTCTTTAACCTTTCCTGATGAAATGCCAGTCAGTCATGCTAAACAGAATAATGGACAGTCATCAGATGGAAATAAATGTGCAGTGTGCTCTGGAATAAATTATCAAATTAATTTCAATCTCTGACATCCTAATAGATTAAATCACTCTAAAGCCTGTCCTGAATACAGAATGGGTACTTCTGCAAACCTAGAAAATCAAATACCAGCATTTTCAAAATGTCAATTAATAAAGTAGTTGTCTAAATAAATAAAGTAGTTGTGTAAATGAGTTCTCCTAATTGAGCTTGATTTCTAATACAGGAAAGTATGTTTTGCTCCTAAGTAATCCTCAAAATTGCTACTGCTTTTGATTTTTAATCTTAGTGGCAGTTGATCTGAAAGTAGATCAGAGTCTCAAGGAAGCTTTTGAGTAATTTTGATGGAGGGTTGATCAAGGATCTGGTATGCTTTTAATTATCTATCTTTAGTTACCTAGCTATATGCTGAAATTTCAAATTCAAAAACATTCCTGAAGCAGACACTGATACAAGAATGTTTCTTCTACAGGATGCCATATTTTAACACAAAAAATACACATGTATTGAGATTTCTGAAGACAAGGGAAAAAAGAAACTTAGTAGACAATGAGAAAACCATGTACCTTTTGAGAAAACGTTTGTGGTGACCACGTTTAAGCAAGAAAAATTTTGAGTGGAAGATACTAATCATTACTTTGGAAAAGCTTACCTACATAAGTGAAGTTCATTAAGTTGATATGAAGTTTCATTTAAAAGTACAGGGCACTCTCAAGGTTTGACATTCTCACAAGTTCTTCTTTCTCATCTTTAAGGTTTTTTGGTATTTAAGGAACATGTTTTTCCTTTGGTTTCAAACAGTGAAAAATGGACTGAAGAAATATGTCTGAATTTGCTGACAAATTGGAGCAGTGTTGGTTTTAATGCAGAATATTGAGACAGGGATGGAAGTTAATGGACTGTTTTGTGCTTTATGGATAGACCTCAAAGTCTTACTTACTGACATAACTGTATACTGATGCAGTTAAAGCATTTTAGAAACAATTAGTACAAAAATGTTGATAAATACAGGCATCCATGCATGCAAACACACATCCGCTATACAGAGATAAAGAATAGGAATGAGACAGAAAATCAAGCACTTTCCCTTCCATTTGAATTCTTAGACAAAAGGTCAGCAAACAAAATATTGTTAGATTGCTGCAAAAGAATTAGTGATCTCAAGCACTGGCTATTATCTAATGGCGATAAGAACATCAAAGTATTTATTTTATATTTATATAAAATCTTGATGCCTGTTCCTTTTTTTCAAGAAAGGATGTCCTAATAATCAGGCCTCTGACAGAATGTCTGTTGTCACCTGGAGGTGGAACCATTTTCATTTTTATAAAGAGAAAGACAGTTCAAGAAACCATGACACTTTTGTGTAGAAGATCAGCCAAGAAAATACTGTCATCACCTCCAAAGCACACAGTTAATTGTCTTTCTGCTCAAAAAGATAAAAGAAATCAAACAAAGTGAAAGATGGTTTTCCTCGTACAACAAAAATTGTACAGCATCATAAAACAACAATATTTTTAAAAACACTAGTAGTGAGGCAGAACATTTTAAATTATGATGAAAATGAGGAATGTTACTGTTAGAATGGAAAAGGTCCTGTTAGGTCCACATTAACAATACTATATCTTTAAGGGTGAATCTTTATGCTAAAGTTTAAGTAGGAAATAGAAATTTTATCTGATTTTCTGCTCATATTTCATTTCTTAGTAAAAACAGATACTGCTCCAGTCTTATGAAATGTTTATACGTAACATTTGTGAAGTATATACAGTCTGTTGACTCTGTAGCAAAACTTTTCATGTACAATTATTACAGTTGGAGAAGACCTTTAAGATCAAGTCCAGTCGTTAACCTCACACTGCCAGGCCCATCACTAAGCTAAGCTATATCCGTCAGCAGCTCAACCATGCATCTTTTGATCTCTAGGATGGTGACTCCATTACATCCCTGGGAAGTGAAAAAGTTTTTCCGAATGCCTAATCTAAACATCCCTTGGTGCAACTTGAGTCCATTTCCTCGTGCCCTATCATACATTACTAAGATTGATTACTAGAGAAAAGATTGACTTCCATCTCACTACAGCTTCCCTTTAGGTAGCTGTAGAAAGTGATCATGTCTTTTCTCAGCCTCCTCTTCTCTAGGCTAAACATCTCCAGCTCCTCGTAAGACTTGTGCTCTAGACTCTTCACCAGCTTTGTTGCCTGTCTCTGTACATGAAATAATTACAAAATAACTTATGCAAAGATAATGCTTACTTCAAATTCCATGTAGTTAGTTTGCAATTGGAACACACACACATATATAAAATAAATGGATGATTGTGGAGTCTCCTTCTTTGGATGTTTTCAAGCCCCGCCTAGACATGTTCCTATGCGACCTGATCTAGATGAACCTGCTTCTGCAGGAGGTTTGGACTAGATGATCTCTAAAGGTCCCTTCCAATCCTACCATTCTATGATTCTGTGATTCTGTAATTTAATGTGTTGCCAAATCACAGCCTCAGGGGGAGATTCATACCTCTGCTAGGCCAGTAAAAGGTCTGCAAAACATGTTAAGTCTTACTAATCACCTCTAAATAGATGTTAAAAGACACTTCACTGTTTGGTAAGTTTTGCATTAATTCTTGGTACAGAGAGAAATTCACCTCCCTGAATACCCTAACACATATTGGAAGGAAAGACAGTACTGTAAACTGATCAACACAATCCCCGATAGACACGTGCTGCAAGACAGAACACCTGTCCATGCATAACAACACATGGCTTTTGTTCAGCACTGTAAATACTGTACTGATTGATCATGCCACTGGTATACCAGGAAAAGGTCAAAGGAAAATGAAGGAGATTTTTTGTGCCTCACGTACTTTTATTTCAAGTTTCAGCACTCACCATGATATCTGGTCAAAATATGACATTTGCCTTACCTTTATAGCACAGTAATTCATTGTGAGCCTTATCCATCATCATCCTAATCTATACAGGGCTGAGTAGACATGGACAACAGAGGAGGGAAAACCGTTGCAAAACAAGACTTTTAATTTTAGATTCAGGCGTTACGGATTTGATTGGAACATACTTTTTCAGGTGATTTTTCTTCTGACATCTGTTGCATATAATCATGAAAGTGACTTTTTTAATGGTCAAAAACTTCATCAAATACAGGTTTGTTAAATTGATAATTGCATTTCTATAAAAAATTTGTAAAGACCTAAAAAACATGAATGTCTGTTCAATTGCCAGTGCATGCCTGTGCATTTTTTTAATACACAAGTCATGCTCTAAAGGATTATATTTTTTTCTCTCTGGTACTAGAGATGGTTCTGTAAATGTCAGAAATACCTCTTAGAACAATACTTTTCACTCTGATTTAATCACTTACTGCTTTTTCTTCTGCCTTTCTGTATTCATTTCATGGGGCCACAACAGCTTGAAAAGAGTTATTTTTAACCAAATTGTAGATATTTGGTGCCTTTTCCCCCATTTTACAGAATAAGTCTTTGTCCCTTTAAAATCAGGAGTTGTTATTGCAACAAGGTCTGCATGTCTAGAATTTTACCTCTTGAGGAGTCTTGAGTCAAGCAGCCATACCTATGGTTTGGACCTGAATCTCACCAGACACATCAAGACTGCAGAATGTTCAGTTTATCCTGTTTGTGAAAAAGAAACCAGATGGTAAATGAGGTAGATGTAGAGAAGTGTGCAGAATTAGTAAAAAATAGGTCATGTTAAAGATGAACACAGATGAAAAAGACATGTGGACAGTAAGAGTTACATTGCAGATCTTAAGGATATGATTTTAAGGGCATTCAGTAAAGGATTCCCAAGAGATAGAGAGCAGCCATATACAAGATGTGATAAGCAGTCCAGACATGTGGCAAGTCAACTGTGATCAGAAGTGGAGCAGGAGATGACAGATGACCTGAAAGCACTCATGATATTCTGTGGCTGCAGGAGTTGCTATCAAATTATTATATCCTAATGTTGTTTATTTCCCTCTGCTAAGAATAAAATGGAACAAGGGAGAAATTTTAAGGACTATTGAAATTAGCAATGTCAACTTTTATATCCAATTAAAAAAAAGTACTTACTGTTAACAATAATAATTACCATTACCGGAAGCTGAAAAAACCTATAAAAGTAGTTCCAGTAACATTTTGTTTGTTTGGCATGTTATGCATCATTAGTTTTAGTGTTTTCAATTTCCAGCTAAAAAGTCTATTTCCCTTGTTTGGGGTACATAAAACAAAGAGAATGAAAACTTATTCATTATCTTAATGTTTTGTTTAGCTTTTAGATAAGATTTCTAGAAGGAATTAAAACAACCTGAGACTATTTAAGGAACTGCAGAAAATCTTGTTTCAATTGATATACACTTAGAAACTAGTGTTAATTCTCCAGAACGTCACCCTATTTAATCCCTGTTTATGATATCTTTCCATCGTGTTATTTTTTTCTGATTTTTAATGAATAACTCAGCTTTTCTATAAATGCTTTGTATTGATATCTACATATATAAATGAATTTTATCTTGTTGTAACAATCTGTCTTTATTTAACAACAATCCAGTTTTTCTTTCAAAAGTATTTTCTTATTCCATTGTGAAATATACACCTACATTTCTGTATAAAGCAAATTTTAAACATCACAATAATCAAAATATCATTGGGCTAACTTTAACTTCAGATGAACTCTCAGCACCTAAATTTCATTAATTCATGATACATGAATGTGGAAGATAAATAACTATGTAATTTCAGATAAGAGCAATTATAATAGTAACAAGTAAGCCAATCACAAAAGGTGATGTTTATAAAAACTAATAACAAAAGGTAATGTTTATAAAAAACTTTTAAAGCTGAGGAATGAACAGTAACTAATTTACTTTGAATTCTGAAGCCTGGGACAGCTCTAGCTGAAGCTGGTTAAGACTTGAGCTGGTTGTGAATTTTCAAAAGGGTTAGATATCAAGTGACGATATCAGAAATGTCCAACAGTTAGTAACAAAATGGCAGGGAAAGCTAACTGTGAACATTTTACTGGTTGACTGGAACCACTTTTTTTTCTCAAAGGACAGGAGATGAACTAGTTTTACTACTCACATGTGGACAAGACTTTATTTATTTATTAATCTAATACTTGATTACTTGACAACTGAAACCTCATTGCCATCAAAACTGGAGTCACATAGTGGCTAAACAAACCTTTACATTTTCTCCTCCTCCTGCAAGGATGTCTTTGCTGTTGTTTGCTTTCATTTTAAAAGTAGGACAGCCTTTTGAGAAGGCATTTCTAACCATTGTACTGTGAAATCTGCTACTGAATGTATTTGTATATGCCAAATCCCAAGATAAGCATGTACAAGGATGTAATTATATCTTAAACTGCCAGCTCAGTTTCCATATGAAAGTCTTCAATGTGAAGTGTTGTGAAATTTAGCCAGTTGATAAGATCTGAGATTATAAGAAAGGCTACATTCAATCATGGTCAACAAAACTTGAATACCTTGTTGTATTAGTCTGAGAGATGTCTCTGAATTTGAGGTTCTCATCTACCTTCATCATCTTTTACAGAATCACTGTTCAAAATAAATTATATTTCCCAGATAACGAGCTGAATTCACACATTCTATATATATAAAATACTACAAAATTGTGAAAATAAGAGGTCAAATGGAAAATTTCCCACAGTATTTTGAAGCTGAATTTTGTACCTATTTGACTACTGAAGGACTTTTTACTCTGCCAAGGTCAGTAAAGAAGTTTGGGGCAACACTCTTATCTTTTCTGAGAGAAATGTCTATTTGACTCCTGCATTTGAATGGGTTATTCTTGATTGTTTTTGAGCCATCTCATCTGTGGGCTCTGTGCAGCCACAATTTCAGCTACAAAAATCTCCTCCCTAGACAAGCAGCACTGACTGGTTTAGAAATAGTAACTCTGAAATAGCATGTCATTGTTTGTGAACCATGAAGAAAGAACATTTGAATGTGGACCATATACCAAATGTTCGACTACACCAAGAAACTCTATAGAAAAAGATTTGCAGTAATAGGTCAGCACTGTAGCAAGCAGAGTAAGTCTCCCTCTGACTGCAATCTGAATCTGATCTTCTCAGTCTCCTGCAAACAGATTGACCCAAAAGCCCTCTGTGCAGTCACCGTATATTAACCCCCACCATTTTTTATCTTCAGATGTATCAGATGATGTGGTGATCTCCAGATGCACAGAACAGTGAATGACTCCTTAAAGTCATTTGACCTGGTTAAGGATAGGATATGTTATTTAGTGTTCTTGGTCACTGTTATAAAATATTTCACAGACAGTGGAAAGTCTGATAACACAGTAGAAAAAGCTACTCTCAGGAAAATGGACATATATGCAATTACCTTTATCTTCACTACCTCTGTTGATTGACAAATTAAGTTTTTCACCATCTTTTCACCATCTTCAATATTCTTACTGCAGTCACTGCAAGGTGCTGTATTTCTTCCTTTTCTGTTGAAGTGACTGAGATGTGCATCACAACTTGTTGACAAGTGACCTAAGGCTCTGACCGCATTTTGGGAAAGGTTTGCTTTGCCACACTTTCCCCCATAGACCAGATTTCTCTTCTCGTGCAGCCCAGATAGCACTATTACTTTCCTTCCTCCATCCTCTACCTTTTTTTTTTCAGAGGAAACCAGTGTGTGTCAGTGGATAGTGCACATGTAGGTTTTACCTTTATGTGAAATTAGTATTTGTTTCAGGTGTGTGCTGGGTCAGGGCTGTGGGAAACACTTTATAGCACACTCACACCAAATGTTACCTCCAGAGGCATATAGATGGTTCCCATAATTATAAACACATTAGTTGCCTTCATCAAGAGGCCAATAGCTGCCTCTCCTGATATTCTGAGAGTATCATCTCACTTTTCATGTTCTGCTAGTGTAAGTTTCCTACAGAAGCAGTAGAGATAACAATCATTAATAAATCCACCTCTTCAATTTGTGTCCTTATGCTCCCTAAGCAGGAGGTAAGACAATGATGAAAATACATGAAGAGCTAGCTTAAGCTGACTAAAATCACTAGAGAAATCAGCCCTTCACAGGCAAACTGAGCGCTTGTCAGTTTGCATCAGTTTCTGATCTGAGAACACCAGATAAAACACTGCTATGCTCTTCTTACAGCCTCAGCTAGCTAAGTTTTCAGCAGCCTATATATGCCTTGCCATGAGTTTGTACACAGATGAGCAAACTTATTTGCCCTTCTCCTTGCCGTTGTCACACACAATCACAACCTTTGACAATTCACTGTCATAAGCAATTCAGCTTATGCTGCACATACCAAGGCCCCTCAGGGTTATGCACTGCCTTTAGCTTCTTCATTTGTCTAGTGCAAACTGCAGATATATTCACCAATCTATATGTCGCTATTTTCACCCATGCACAGGTGAGAAACGATTGATCCACGTATAACATTAGCACAGACCTGACAGGAGTCCCTGGTAGCTGACGATGTACCAGCGAAATGTGCTTGAAGCTGCACAGAGCAGTCTTAAACCTGAAAAAAACTTGAATATGCAAAAGCTACTGGAGTAAAAGCAGACAAGGAAAATACATATTCAGAGAGTCTTCTAGGTATTTTTTCTGGCAGACTTCTAGTAGTGTTCTAATAAGGGCTAAGCCTGGCCTTGCGCTGAAAGCAGCTCAGATAGGAAAGTAGTCTGTACTTATGCAGTTTTGCTAGGAAAGGGAGATGTAATTTAGAACAGTTTATGCCATCCTTCTTGCACTTTGCCTGTCTTTTAGTAGGCCTACTTTCTCCCATCTTTTTAATTAAATGTAAATTTAAAAGTCTATCTCTGAGTCTGCCTCTGAAGTAGCACATTCTTCTATCTGCTCTTTACTACACAACAATTATTAATGTTGACTTCAGCTTTCAATAGTAGCAGAGATTCATTTCAATAGTCAGGGCTAAGGTATTTCCATGAGCAAGTAAGCATTGATGTAACTGTACTGGGCTAACAACTGTTGTGCAGGGAATTGCCTTGCCCAGTTAACTGTGTCTGCACTGCTCCTTCCTTTGAGTTCTCAGGACCTCTTCACTGACACTTGCTCCTTTCTGTCAGGTTCCCCAGCTAAATTATAACCAGAAAATGGGCGCAAATATAAATCTCACTGTGAAATATCTATTCTGTATCTATAGCTTTTGTGAAATATTATTCCATAAACTGAAAGATAAGGCTTTCTTGACATGCATACAGTTACTATCTAGGTAAGGATTCAGTGGTTCGCCTTTGATTCTTGTTATTGGTGTTATTTGTTACTCGATGAGAAAAAAAACTTGAGATATACCCATATTTTTCTTTATCATATATTCAAGGAACTGCAAGAGGGTTAACTGAGGCTTGTGAAATGGACTTTGAAAATTTTAAGGATTTTATATCTTTCAAAGCTTCAAAGAAATGTAATACAAAAGAAAATGTCTAGCAGTCTAAATTATTGAGAAATGCAAGTTCTGAATGAATAGTATTAGAAGAAAATAAATCAAAATTTTTTGCAGGTGTCAACATTCCTCGGTGGACGCTCTACAATAAGTTCTTCATTACCTGATACTCTTTTTCCTTACTCCTTTGATCAGGCTGCACCTCTTACCATCACAGTAATTTTGTGAGTAATGACAGATGCCACATTTAACCCAGCTTCTAAAATTGTTTTTTGAAGGAGTGTGACTGAGCATTTCCGCCATGGAAACAGAATAAAGTGAAATTGCTCATTATTGATCTTTGTAGTCCTATTAATGGAACTACAGTGAATGTACTTTATGGCATTAAGAAATGCTCCAAGAAATTATTTCAAAATGAAAATTAAATGTGGCTGGCAGGTAATGCATTCATGAGAGTACTGCAGGTTATGATGAAATGGTAATTTTCCCATCCATATCTTAACTGTCTGATTTTGCTCATTAGCCCTGCTGCATCCCCTCTAACAGCCTCCTGGTACTGTTGATTCTGCTCCCAAAAGTGAAGAAGGAATTAGTTATTGAATTGTGGATTATGGATTGTCATAGAGTTTTTAAACATGAGAAAATAAGAAACACCTTTCCAGTTACATCATTGATTCAGCATTCTCTCATCAACCTAGATGTCTGCTATTGGTTGGCAACTACAAGCAGATAGAAACAGAGTTTGTGTACATCTCATCTTGGAAGATGGAATGAAGACCAGGAAGAGAAGTAGTAGATTTTTTTCTTGTACTAATGTCTTTAACAGAATCAATACATGATATCTTTGGGGAGCTCACACACATGAAGGGGCTGACAGCTTTCATTCCAGTATCTGATGTATATCATTTGAAAAAAGGCTACTGAAAAGTTGTATTTGAGTGCAAGACAAAAATCATAAATGCATTCTTTCCTAAAGGATCTTTGCTGCTTGGTTATATACATGCAGGTATTATTTTTTAAAAAAATAAATGACTTCCAAAACTGAGTTACTAGCAGTTAACTGTTTTTTTTCCTCATTATATCAGTAGGATGAAGGAGAAATGTTCCTCTTTCCACTTGAGACAGTTGTAACATTTCCATAGGCTTAAATTGAAAAACACATCAATTTCTAATCTAGCTGGTTGTGGTGGCTTAGCGCTGGCTTGGTGCCAGATGCCCACCAAATCGTTTTATCACTCCACCTCCTAACTGGACAAGGTTCATGAGTCCAGATAAGGACAAGGAGATCACTCAGCCATTAGCGTCATGGGCAAAACAGACTTAACTTGGGGAGAAAAGGTTTGTTTGATCAATGAATAATCAGAACAGAGCAGGGGAAATGAGAAATAAAACCAANTCCTTACTCCTTTGATCAGGCTGCACCTCTTACCATCACAGTAATTTTGTGAGTAATGACAGATGCCACATTTAACCCAGCTTCTAAAATTGTTTTTTGAAGGAGTGTGACTGAGCATTTCCGCCATGGAAACAGAATAAAGTGAAATTGCTCATTATTGATCTTTGTAGTCCTATTAATGGAACTACAGTGAATGTACTTTTCCAAGAAATTATTTCAAAATGAAAATTAAATGTGGCTGGCAGGTAATGCATTCATGAGAGTACTGCAGGTTATGATGAAATGGTAATTTTCCCATCCATATCTTAACTGTCTGATTTTGCTCATTAGCCCTGCTGCATCCCCTCTAACAGCCTCCTGGTACTGTTGATTCTGCTCCCAAAAGTGAAGAAGGAATTAGTTATTGAATTGTGGATTATGGATTGTCATAGAGTTTTTAAACATGAGAAAATAAGAAACACCTTTCCAGTTACATCATTGATTCAGCATTCTCTCATCAACCTAGATGTCTGCTATTGGTTGGCAACTACAAGCAGATAGAAACAGAGTTTGTGTACATCTCATCTTGGAAGATGGAATGAAGACCAGGAAGAGAAGTAGTAGATTTTTTTCTTGTACTAATGTCTTTAACAGAATCAATACATGATATCTTTGGGGAGCTCACACACATGAAGGGGCTGACAGCTTTCATTCCAGTATCTGATGTATATCATTTGAAAAAAGGCTACTGAAAAGTTGTATTTGAGTGCAAGACAAAAATCATAAATGCATTCTTTCCTAAAGGATCTTTGCTGCTTGGTTATATACATGCAGGTATTATTTTTTAAAAAAATAAATGACTTCCAAAACTGAGTTACTAGCAGTTAACTGTTTTTTTTCCTCATTATATCAGTAGGATGAAGGAGAAATGTTCCTCTTTCCACTTGAGACAGTTGTAACATTTCCATAGGCTTAAATTGAAAAACACATCAATTTCTAATCTAGCTGGTTGTGGTGGCTTAGCGCTGGCTTGGTGCCAGATGCCCACCAAATCGTTTTATCACTCCACCTCCTAACTGGACAAGGTTCATGAGTCCAGATAAGGACAAGGAGATCACTCAGCCATTAGCGTCATGGGCAAAACAGACTTAACTTGGGGAGAAAAGGTTTGTTTGATCAATGAATAATCAGAACAGAGCAGGGGAAATGAGAAATAAAACCAAATCTTTAAACACTGTCCCCACCCCTCCCTCTTCCCAGGACTCTTCCTCTTTTCCCTCAGCAGCGCAGGGGATGGGGATTACTATCAATTCATTACAGATAGACTTTGCTGCTGCTTCTTCTCAGGAGAAGGCTTCCTCACACTTCCTCTGGTACAGTTTGGGGGTCCCTCCCATCAGAGAGAGTCCTTCATGAACTGCTTCAGCATGGGTCCTTCCCAAGGGAGCAGCTCTTCACACACTGACTCAATGTGAGTCATCCATAGAGAGAAGAGTCCTTCAGGAAAAGACTGGTCCAACATGGGTCCGTTACAGGATCACAAGTTTTAACAGCAAACTTGCTCTCTGGCACTTTTCCATGGTTTCCGTGGTCCTACCAGGAACTTGTGACAGAGAGAGAGAAAGAGGGGAAGAGAGAAAGAGAGAGAAAAAGAAAAGAAAGAAGGAAAGAAGGAAAGAAGGAAAGAAGGAAAGAAGGAAAGAAGGAAAGAAAGAGAGAGAGAGAGAGAAAGAGAGAGAGAGAGAAAGAGAGAAAGAGAGAAAGAGAGAAAGAGAGAAAGAGAGAAAGAGAGAAAGAGAGAAAGAGAGAAAGAGAGAAAGAGAGAAAGAGTGAAAGAGAGAAAGAAAGAAAGAAAGAA